>JAYMTF010001315.1:0-24313 GCA_036897485.1 Pelargonium nanum | reverse complement strand
AAGATAATAACCTAAAAATAGAAACAGAACACTCATTTTGGGACAAAAAATTTAGACAAACATGACACTCATTTTGGGACGGATGGAGTATAAGTTTCCAAACCATTTTATGGAAAACTTATTATAACACAAAACAAAAAAGTTCACTTCTAGTCTTTCACCTAAAGGGCAATTCTTTTTTCATCCTACCAAACTATTTTTTATTCTCTAATAAGTTTTCTCAACCCGAACCCTAAGTAATAGGCTACAATAACTTCCACTTATACTCAGTTTTCAAACAAAAATCATCCAAAAACGACAGCCCAACGCACGAGGCTCCTATTATAGCGTGGTCTTGTGAGTTGTTTACGAGTGCTAGTATTTGAAATCAAAACCCCATTTTTGACGGGTTTGGTCAACTTCCAATGAGCCGTGATTTATATATATATATATATATAAGGTAGGACGCTCAATATGTGTCATCACTTAGAGCTGACAATTTGTACCCTTTTTAGTTTGGACGGGCCAGAATCAGACCACGCCAATATCATATCAAACGTGAAATTATCTATTTGACACTATCACAGTCTAAAGGGACACAAAATACCCAAAATAAAAAAATGACTCAACAACAACAATTCAAATTTCAAAATAAATTTTTTTTTCTGAAATTATATTCCCTCATAACTTGGAAATATCCTAACACAATTTAGTCTAAAAGGCCCCAAATAATTCCCAATGGGCTTGAATTGGGCCCATGTTGCTAACAAAGGCCCAAATTATAAGAAATGAAACGACATCGTTTGGTTGGCACCGACAACATGTGAATCATAAGCAAGTGGAAAATCAATTTTGTGGCTCCTACTTATGAAAGTTAAAAGCTTTTGGCTCCTTTATTGGGAATGAAGATGAACTCAAAATATGAAATCATGAATGTGTTTGTTTGATTTAGGAAATCTAACTCTTAGGTCATCATTGTCCTTTTTTTAAGCGTGTTTTTTATGTCGACGAATTTTACGAACATCAGTTTAAATTTATTTAATTTAAATAAAAATACGTCATGGTGGAATGTTGCCGGTGTTCATATCTTGATGGACTGCTCTAAATCTCGTCTTGTATGGCAGAAAGTCCTCTCATAGTGGAATGTTGCCACGGTCTTTCCTACCACGATTTCAGACCTGCTGATTCAATGGAGATTTATGCTTAGTTGCTCTTTTCAGAAATTCTGGGAGTCGATATGCCAGGTCACTTTATGGTATCTGTGGCTAGCACGTAATCACATAGTTTTCGAGAACGAAGATGAAGATTCTTCATGCACCTTTGCAAAAATCGCAGCAATGTCTTTCCATATCTTCTCGGCAAAGCTAGACCCGCCGGCTGCTTCGTCTTGCTTGGACCTCGGATCCGATCCCCTCATTACATAGCATTCTGCAACCTTTGTGTAATATCCATTCACGTTTTTTTTCTCTCAGTTTTCTTTTTTTCGGGTGTATGTACTTTGTTTCTCTCTTGGAAACTAATAAAAAGTATTGTTTGCTGATAGAAAAATAAAATAAATAAAAATACGTCATTCACATTTATGAATCTTTTAAAGATTGTTTAGACTAATTACTTACAATTGTATTATTATCTAAATAATATACAAATGATATAAGGAAATCCTTAAAATGGTGATGTTGTATGTGTTAACAATAATTGATAATTCATTTGGTTCCTTTAACAAATATTATGAAATGAGAAAGACATACACCAAACTTTGAGACCTCAAAAGTTCGAGTTAAATCAACCACTGTACTACTGAGTGTTCGTTGATTTTATTTTTTGTCCTCAAGTGGGACATGAATATTATTATTTGATGGGTCCTCTTGACTTTTTGTGATCAAAGTCCCTATAATTAGGGTACCCTATACCCTAATCACACAAGTCATGTCATATAAAATAAATGTACCCAAGGACATGGAGCTTTCAATGAGGCCATGTTTTGATGGTGGGCACTTAAACCACGTCGTTTCAAAGCAAAATAATAAGTAATTCACCTACCCAAATACTACTTTAATAGAAACATTATTGTATTGTGTTCCTATGCCACCCAACAACAACTTACCAAAAAAAAAAAAATTGTATGATTTTTTTCACACTTACTTTTCTGTCTTTTTAATTACTCAAAAAGTAATTTTTATATATGTAATAGAGTTGACTTGACACCATTACTTAAATTTTAGATTGGTAATGATAGAAATTGAAAAAAGAGTTGAATTCTTAAAAGAAAAAGAATTACCAATAATGTGCGACGAATGTTGACGTTAGAGTATACATTATTACGTTTATAGTGAAAGTAACTCTAATTGTTGAAATAAGTGTCTATCTAACGATATCAAAAATAATAATTATGATGATGTTAGGTCAAATGTTTGTAGTCATGCGATGAAATCAAATAAAAAAAATTACGGTTCTCTCAAATAGAGCATGACTAATTTACTTTCAACTAAAGTTGATAATTTAAGATTTAGGTTAGATTTGGGCCATTTCAACCCTACCCCAATCTGCATGAGGTGCAAATTGTTTATTTGATTTATCGTATGTTAATTAGTTAACAAATATATATGTTAAATAGATTATATTTGTGATATTTAAACGTTTTGCGTCACGTTACGAGAGTGCTGAGCCATAACTGTTGGTTTTGACATTGTGTCGTGTTATATCAATCCGACCTATTTGGTTTGCCGTTTTTGTTCGTGTTATGTGGTCATCACTACAAGAAGTGTTATGATAAAAAGAACAGTAATCATGAAAGGTGTGCAAAAAGTGAAACTATTTTGAGACTTTTTGCAACAAATTTCGGTCAGCGCAAAATACGATGCAAAAACTTATCGTATTTGTGTTTAATATTTGAACAGAATTAGAGAAGACATTTCATCGAACACCTTAATTACATAGGAAACTTAGACCATCCCTAGCTTAAATAAAAAACCATTAAAGGCAGCTCCAATTCCGAATCATTCAAGTTACAAAAACAAACTAATGGTAGGTAATATACAGTCAATTTTTAATGTGTATGACACGAACACGACGTACACGTACGATTTGTGACAGAGACAAATGCTACATTATACAACTTTCCGCAGAGAACTGGATTTGACATCAGTATATAGTGAAATTGGTTTGGATACATTTCCATGGTATAAATATTTGAAATGCCCAAATCATGTAAAGTTGTATTCACTTACCAGTTCACAGTGAGAGATATTAATATAAATTTTTTTGCATCTTCAAATAAAAAATTATTGGATTTATATTTGATGATTTTACATGTTGATTTTACGTTTAATTTATTTCATATGAGTTTTAATTTCGATATGAGATTGTTTTTACTTTGTTCAACAATATGATACTATTCTTGTTAGAACATTTAATTTTTCTAACATAAAACTAACTCGAGTTTGGATTTAAAAGGTCTTATTCAAAGTTAACTAGTAAGAACCTAACGAGCAAGAGATTCGGGTTCTAGAATTAGACCAATGCCGAGTTGGGTTATGGATTTGACATTTAAACGTATGTGCAGATTTTTCTAATCCTACACTACAGAAAAAGTTTCAAACTGTGACGGAAATTTGTGAGAGAAAACAGTTTCGTCAAAGAAATCATATTTTCGTCACAGATACACATTTGTGATGGAAATTTCCATCACAGACACATATTTGTGACACAAATTTATGTCACATCCATTTGTGACAACCTCAATAATGATATAAATATTATGGCACAGTTCCGTCACAAATTACATTTTGTCACAAATTTGTGACAAAAATTTTTGTCACAGATCGCGAGTTTTTTTGTAGTAATTCTCTCCCTCGTGACAAAATCGATCGGGTCTGTATAGTGATTTGAGTCTATATTATGAATTCGAACACGCAAAAATGTGGATCGAATTTTGAGTGATCACGAGTTCTTATTTAAATGGTCAATTCTAGCTGGCTCTAACTATGACAATATTAATTATTATCTCAATTTCAATTTTGTTTTAATCTAACAATAATATTCTTAAAATAAGTTATAATTTGCTAAATTTATGAAAACAAATGTGTACAAAAAAGAAATCTGAAACGCGAATGTAATTATTTATCATATTTCGCAGAAAATCAAACAAGACACTTATTCTCGGATTCATAAAAGTATTATTTACTTATATGATTCCGATAATCAAATAAATAATTAGTCTTGATGAATCCAATCCAACTTATCTTCTGTTCCAACAATTGAAGCCATGGATTGGAAGTCACATTGTTGGTCCAACATTAATAATGGTGTCACACCCTTTTGATCAGAATTTGACCAACCATATGTGTTATGGTTGCTAGCAACTAGCTGCGAAAATTCAGCCGCATTGAGGATGTCTGATAAAAATTCTCGGTCCACCTCGAAATCCATCGTAAAATTGGCCGTTGGAGCGATTACATCGTTTTTTTGCTCAGAAATGGTCGACGGAGAGAATGGATCTGGTAATGATGGTTCCATTGAGAATCTCGTGGACTGAATTGCATTTTTCATGTCGTTTTGATTATGAAATTGGTCATTAGGGTCTGGTCGTGGATTTTCAGTAGACGATTGGTTGATGGTTGCATTTACGTTCAGCTGAGATGTAGATGGAGAACGATTCACGATTTTTTTGCCGATTATGGTGTTCCAATAATTTTTTATTTCATTGTCTGTTCGTCCTGGGAGCCTCCCAGCTATTAGAGACCATCTGCACGTAATAATATAATAAATATAATTATTAATACACGACTTAGACTCAACAATCTGATAATTATTTTATCGAGACGCGTCAAAGTATTGTTGTCACCTATTCCCTAAGAGCTTGTGAAGCCTAATGATGAGCTCCTCTTCATCATGAGTAATGTTTCCTCTCTTAATGTCAGGTCTCAAATAATTTAACCACCTCAATCTACAACTCTTTCCACACCTATTCAAACCTGCATTTTAAAAAATTAATATTAGCTCTAAAAACAAAAAATTATATACAAAAATACTTGTCTTTTTTATTTTAAGAAATTATAAAAAAATACTTGTCATAAAATAAGTGCACTTATTTATTTTTTTAAAAACCTAACTATAATGTGATTAGTGCTTAACTTTTGCTATTGTGATTATTTGTAATTCATGCACATTCATTTGGAGACAGTTGCAATAGTTTTTAAAGAGTTAACAATTTGAATTTTGATTCGTAATTTTCGATGTTGGAACGAAATGTTTAATCAAATTTCATTTACAAGAAGTGCGGTTTTTACATCTAAAATGTTTGAGCTTGCCCGCCCACCCCGTAATTTGCATATGTAAAACTTGACATGACCAGAAAAATTAATCGAATATATATTTATGGAACCAAAATACGCAACAATACGAGTCGAATTTTAAGCACCCACGTCAAAATAAATGTTTACTTAATCTTTATTTAAGTATACATTAATAACCAAAAAAATAGAATCATTGATATCTACAATAATAAGAACACATATTAAAGGTACAAGAGAAAATTTTAAACCCTTTATTTTCACAAAAATAAAAAGGCGAACACATTTTGAAACGGAGGGAGCATATACTGAAAGAAAAACGGATTTGCGACAAGAGTATACCGAAACAAGGAGAACAAAAACGACGTAGTTTTGAAAACGCAAAAAACATATATGGTAGTGAATGATTTTGGTACCTGCTTTCTTGGGAATGTTTCTCCATTTTCCTTCCCCATAAGTTTTGATGTAATCTGTGAGAATCTTGTCCTCCATTGATGTCCATGCTCCTCTGTTCAAACCTTGCTCCTTTGAACAACATGGAACCCTACCCATTGAGAGAGAGAGAGAGAGAGAAGAGAGAAGAGAGGAGAGAGAGAGAGAGAGAGAGAGAGAGAGAGAGAGAGAGAAAGAGAGAGAGAGAGAGAGTTTATAATGTCTTTTTCTTGCAATGTTTTCAAGTGTGCTTACAAAATTGTAGTGTGGGTGTGAATGTGGTGATTGATATTTATACAAGTATATAAGATGGACCACAACATGTAAATAGGAGTAAGATTTGATATTACAAGAGTTTTTTTTAATGAAATGAATCTCCCTTTATAGTGAGAGATATAGTCAAAAAGTTATAGACGAAGAGTACTGATTGAGTCGATTCATCCAAAAAATTTAGGTTCAACGTAACACATATATTTGAATGAGTGTAACTTTATAAGTTACAATTGATTAGATGTCGTGTTTTTATTGACTTGGTATTGCACAAACAAAGATTTTTTTATTCACTCTTAGGGATAGTATTCTAACGAAAACACAAGATATCTATATATGATAATTTTAAGGCTATGTCAAACCGACATTATATGAAATAGGTAAACTCTAAATTTGGTCATTTAACTAACAAATATAGATTCAAAATCTTTTTTGAAGTCAGTTTTCATCGGTTCTCCTGTCAAATAGTATGATGTAGAATTTAAAATATATTAAAAAATTATTTTTATCAATAATATTATTGATGTGACTATCTGACTGTAATAAATGACTCACGAGACCAACACATAACCTGCTATACCAGGAAAATAATTAATAAATAATTATTTAACCTATTTTAAATTACACGTAAGATCATTTAACGAAAACTGACACCAAGGACCATTTTGTGTCCGTATTTGAAAATTCAAAAACTAATTGAGGTTAAGAAACTAACTGTCTTTAATCTCATAACTGATGGGGTGTCTTGAGCACTGAAAGGTTGTTTTCAAGTAGTTTTCTTTCAATTTTCAATATTAAACTTAAAACCCCATTAAAACTAGTTGCTTAAAAGAAACAAATTTGTTTACTTTTGCATGCGCATGTTGGTTTGGCCTTTTAGGGCATGGACCATCTTGTTGCCTAACAATTCTAGATGTATTGATTATAGTATTCACTCGTTTTTTCACGCAATAATACACTTTTTGTCTCAAAATAAATATCACGTTTCACTTGTATTATTGTCATAAAAAAAAGTGTCGTGATGCATTTAATCAAGTTAGTTATGCATGAATTACTAATAATATCATTATAACAAGTAAGTTAGCATCTCTTAACTTTGTTACAATGCATGTGCATGAGAATAAACGAGAAAATATATAACAATAAATAATTTAATTTTTTAAAGAACATTCTCGAGAAAAAAACAGAACACTTATTTTAAGAAGTAATAAAAAAATAATTAATTAGTATATAATATAATTGGTGAAGATGATGATGATGATGGAGATGGCCACCATTTCCACCTACTTGCATATATCATAATATATGCACATTTCCGTACATGTAAACAACATTTAATTCTATGCCTTTTTGCAAGTGACAAAAGTGGAGATGGCTTTGTCTCAAGCTAACTTTCTTCTTCTCCATCTTGAAAGTTTGTTGCAATGTGTATTTGCATAGGATCAATCTTCTTTTACTAAGATGAAAATAAGTTGAGGGCATAATGGTAATTTTCTTTTTATTTTTACGGTTAGGGATGACAATTTGACCTGAACTTGTCGTAGGCCTAGTGTTTCCACACCAAACGGTGTGTGGTGCAGAGGGTGGATATCTAATATCAGTAAAAAAGAATGAAAACAATCGTTCATGTAAACGGACTTGGAATGTCCCATAACAGCAAAGGTCACGACTTAATGCCATTGTTCGTAGTAATAATGTTGAAACACTAAACAAAAACAAAATATTTTTATAGATGTGTGTGAAAATAAGACACATTTAAGTAAACTGGTTGTACGCTTGCTGATAAAAAAAAGAAAGTAAACGGGTTGGGTTGATGCAACATAATAACATGTTAGAAACGACGCAGCACAACTGTTTGACACGATATTACCGAAAATGATCAAATATCACAAATTTAACCGGTTTAACATAATTATGATAACTATGCACAAAATACAATAAAGACTAGATAGTTTTTAAGTGACACATTATTGGAAAAACTCCCAAGTGTCAAGCGTGCTTGCTATTCGTGTCGAACGTGCTTGTTTCTAAGTTTAACAAAAAAACAACACGATTATTAAACATGTCGTGTACTTCAACATAAACACAACATAAATACAAAATTGGTAAGCTCAAACACGTTTCCTTCGTATAGTATTCGTACCGTGTCGGCATATATTTAAATTTTGATCGTTTCTCTTCGACGCAATACAGTTTTGGCCGTTCACGTAGGTCATTTCCCAATATAGAGGAATAGCTTGGCTCCGACACTGAGCTGGCATAGGACTGATTTTGATGGCTAGTACGAGAAATAATTCTAGGAAAGAGGTACATTAATTTAGCTAAGGAGAAGCAAATGAGACACCAACCTTGCCAACTACCTTCTACTACTAGTCAACAGCATGTTTCGTAGTTAGCTGAATCGCAGAACGTTGTATGTTTTCGAGTTCGGGATGGAAAGCTTAATTTAAACATAATACGAGAGAAGTGTAGATTTGTTTAGATCTCGGATTTTCTCGGCAATTGAGTTTTGCATTCTTTGTAGATATGTCTGGTCCGACTCATAGTTACTCGAGAAACAACCGGCCCATCCAGAACTGGATTGGTTCAATTTTATGTGACCTAAACCCGTAAATTTTTGGGTTAGACTACGAGTGCTCGAAACTCAATCATTAACACGCACTCATAAAGGTAAACATTTTATTTCATTTCAGTAATAGATCCATTCCTGTCCGGTCTGATTATAATCGGTTGAACACTCCTATTTACTCGAACAACTAAAGAATGATTGACGCATATTCACTTGGCCAATGTCTTTTACTTACACATTACACGAAAACAATAATCAGTGTATTTGTATACATTTATAAGTGCAAACATTGTAAATAAGCAGATTGCGTTTTTAGATAATTATCATTGTACTTCTTAACTTTAATTAATGTGAAAATGACGTATAAATAAACAATACAGAGTTTCAAATTATCGATGTGCTTACTGATATATATTCATCGACGCTGAATGATTCATAATTAACATGTACTAAGCCGAACATAAAAATAATTATATATAAAATACAGTAATAATTTTTCATAGAATAATAATAGTTTTTCATAGAATAATAGACAGGTAGATAGTTGGTAGGTCACAAGACATTAATTCTTGAATCTTGAGTGACTTCAAGTTCAGAGTTCAGGCTAAAAACCAAATCTCATATACTTTGTTACACAAATTAAGCAAGGATTATTATTATTATAATAGTAATAATAATATTTTTTTCGGCAATACCAGCGTGACGAAGAGATGCTCAAATTTGAGATCCTGAAAGATCCAAACGCTTTAAACTATTACACTCATCATGTAATTTTTTTATTCAGTTTAATACCATGAGGTGTCCTATAAGTGAGTCCGCAAATTCGTGGTTGACACTTTTAAGTCATTTAACCACATTCAGACTAATCCTCATTCGAGACTTGGTCACAGGTTGAAGTTCCCACCTCCCCCCATAAATGTGTTGAGCATAAATCGAATCTTTTTTTTTTTTCTGATAAGCAAGCGGTACTTTTTTTATAAAAGCTCCAAAAGAGCGAAAAAAGTACAAGAGCCCGAAGGCGATTACAAAACGAGATGAAAGTGAAAGAACCAAGAGCCCGAAAGCAAATACATGAGAAATATGAAGTTAACTGACCGAGCTAATGAAATGATAATTGACATGGTGAAAGAAAAAATGATTTAAAACCGTCAGGATTCAGCGTTTAAAGCTTGAATCATTTTTATGATTTCTTCTTCCGGGCCTTGTGGGATGGCTCCCAATTCCTTGCAAAAGTTCCACGTCTGCATGGCTTCCTCCAAAAGCAGAAATCGAATCTATTAGCTTTTCCCACTCACGCACCTGTGCGCTACCAACTGACTCGTCGGGTAATTTTAATAATAATTATGATATCTTATCAGATCAAGAAGAATATGCTTTCGAGTATATGCTAGATATATATATATACTTTTCAAACAAAATTAATAAGTTAGGTGAGCTGTATCTGAATTGAATATTGCTGTGGTTTCTTCTCGAAGTTAAATTATGTGTTTTTATTTTAAACAAATATATTATATTGTAAGAGAATATGAAAATGAGTTCCTGACATGATGCAAGCACAAAAGCAAAATAGTGATGAGTAAAAACAAAAGAGGAAGTATATAATTAATTAATTAATTAATTTTATATTATTATGAGCTGAGTTTGACTCAATAAATTTAAAACAATACCTTATTTACTAACTCGAATTTTTATTGAGTTGTGGTTCTAGATCCCTAAATGGGTATAAAACTTTTTGCATCGGTGATACACATATATTAAGAGTCCCGCACGAGGTAATAATGACAATGCACAACTATGACTCACGGTCCTTAGAATAGACCGAAGAGAAAAATAACGGTTTATACAAACAGCGTAAGAGAAGATCGCTAGACCAAAAACGAATGTAGCTGGTAGGGTAAGTTTCCCTCACTAAGAGATAGTTTTTTATTACACTTTTAATTTGAATTTTCATTCTCATTTTCACTATATTTTTAGTTTTGCCCCATTAATATATATTTTCTTTCAATTTGTAACTTTGATACTAGAGTTTGTCCATTGTCATTACAAATGGGCCAGAATATTAAAAAGTTTTGAGTCCATTATGTTTAAGAATTGGCCCAATGGGTGTGCACTTTTAGAACTGAAACAATGGCTGAAAGCCCAAAACTAGCATGTAAATCATAAAAGCCCAAGGCAAAAAACTACCAATACTATTTTTCTTTCTTAATTACAACTCATATTTTGCATTTTGTTATGTTTTCGTAACACGAGGTGAGTGCACCCGAAAACTCGCGGTTGACATCTATAAGGTGTTTAATAACACTTGACTCGAGACTTGGTCACAGGCTAAAATTTTCACTTCTCCTTATGGGTGTGTTGAATGGGGATCGAATTCGAGAGCTCTTCCCACGCACGCAGTCCTGCGCTACCAACTCGCAACTACCCCCCCTGCAGGCTCTCCTGGTTTCGACATTTGGTGCTCAAATCCAGTTTCTTTAATCATGTAACTCTGTTTTTGTACTTTCTTTTTGGGTGACTCCTCACCCTTCTTTGTACTTGTTATTTTCGCCCTTCCTGGGCCTTAATATATAGTACCGCTTGTCTATAAAAAAATAAAAAAACTACCTTTTCCGCCTTATGCATGGACAATGTACCATTTACTTGCAACCAATGTTAAGAAAAAATAATAATTGAACAAACCACCTATCCATTTTATTAAAAACTTGATGCATTCTTTTCCCTTTACTACAAAATTTAGCTCATTTATATTCATGTCCATTTCTTTTAACTCTAGATTTTAGTATAAATAAAATTGAAAAACAACCTCTTATTCTTTCAAGTCCGATTTTCAAATCATTGCTTGTCGCGTACGCGTTTTTATTTCAAGACTTAGATTAGCGCGTGAGGAGACAGAGAATACATACAGAACCCTGTAGAAGAACTTGTCTCCATGGGGTGTCTTTTTCATTCAACCATGCACTCACATTTCATTTTCATTACAACTTTCTAGAAAAATATGTGGCCTTTGATAAATTTAATTTTCCACATGCTACATAAATTTTGTTTGGTTCCCATATGATTAAATATGTAGGTCCACATAGAAAATAATGGGATCTTGTAGGTGAAGCTTTATGTGTTTATAATATTTAATTGCTGAGCAAAATAACTTATAGCCTCATACAAGTACATATTGATGGGGTTGTCTTTTGGCTTTCTACAAGAGACCAAATAAATGTTCCATTTGTGCATGGACATGTGGGGACTCCAACTTGCATGCATGCATTGACTCAGTTGGGTAGAGCCAAGACATTTTGACAATACTAAAGTCTTCTGGATCAAGCGGTTAAGAGCTCGATTTTTATTAAAAACATCTCGAGCTTGAATCTTAAAAATAACATTAAATCTAATAATTAATATTATATAACGTGCCTTCTAGGAGGTGGCGCAATGGTCAAGACACACATCTCCACATGAGAGGTCGTGGATTCAAATCTTATTGCGTCGGGTGGGGTGCAGTTTTGGGTTAAAAGGGGAGAGCTACTCCCTGTTGTGTAACTCAACTTAAAAAAACAAAAAATATGATATAACGTGTTTTTTGATTTTATGAAGAAAAAAAATACTTTGATAATTGTGTATATATGGATCATTTTCATATTGCAACATCGTTGTAATGGACATATTTGTGCCTGCAAATCTTGTTTTTTTCTTTAATCTCGAAAAATATTAAATTTCGTAGTTTATAACACGACTGTGACTATTTTTTGAGAATGTTGCATTTGTTAAGACGCTTTGGATTTTCTAGATGTCTCAAGTTCGAACTTCTCAACTGATTTTGGTATAGCCGTAAATAAAAAAGTAATACAAATATTTAACATTGATTGAAATAGTAGAAAGATGATATTTATTAACAAAAGAATAATACAAAGATTTAACAAATAATTAACTTGAACTAAGAAAATGAATAATGAAATATTAGTCCTCCCATTCATGATCCTCTAATTCTAAAAAAGAAGCAACTTTCTTGAGCTCACTAAGGAAAGTACTCATGGGTTGAAGAGTTGTGTCCATATCACATGATGAATCAATCATCTCACCTTTATTTTCTTGAAAATGGCATGACTTATTGATAACAAGGTTGCTTTCATCTCCATCTCCATCATCACCACCAATAATTTCTTTTCCACTACAAGTACTATTATGGTCATTGTTATAATTAGTAGTAGTTGGATTGTTAATTTGAGTAATGTTATTTTCACCTATTTCTAGTAATAAATCTAAGAAAAAATCTTTGTTCTTGTCAAGATCCATAGATGAATTAAGTGGATTTTGATCTTCTGATGTTGTTGATGATCGATTGTTAATATGTGATGACGACGACGTAGAATCATCTTTCGGTGAAATGTCATCGTTATTTACTGGATGCAGATCACTAAAAATCTTATAATGATGAGAGTCTGGTGCACTGTATCTTCCTTCTTGTACTGATAATGGTTTCAATATAGGTTCCGGTGCAGTAGTACGAGGATATGGCCATGAAATATGAGGATGCACCTTCTTAATCAAATTGCTATTCCAATGATTTTTTATTTCATTGTCTGTTCTTCCAGGAATTCTCCGAGAAATTAATGCCCATCTACGTCATACAAAAATATTAAGTTAATTGCGTGCTTAAAACAAGCAAAACAACAACAAATATATATGTGCATGTATAGCCCTTAATAATAAGATATTCATTATAGGACGTATGAAGTGAATAATTAACAATACCTGTTTCCAAGAAGACGATGAAGGCGTATAATTAAATCATCTTCATCTTCGGTAAAAGCTCCTCTCTTAATATCTGGTCTCAAATAATTCATCCATCGAAGCCTACAACTTTTCCCACATCTGTTTAGCCCTATAATATGATTCAAGACATGCATATTCATTATTAACATATCACAAAATAGACGTAAAAAAAACAAATGAAATTTGCGATTGGCACAAATTGACCGAGAAAAGAGGCATTTCCCCCTCCTATCTGCTTAAGCAGTTCTCTCGTGTACGAGATATTGGTTAAAATTATGGGACGATAAGTTTATTAGACGTTGTTACTCTTATATTTCACATATTAATAACACTAAATACTCTCTTCATCTCGAAATATATGTCTTGTTTTGGTAAATAGAAGATGTTCGTTATGTGTAAATTATCAATAATATCCTTAAAAATATATTAATTATAACATTTTAAGTTTGTTACAACAAATGCATATGCATGAAGTAAAGTGAGAGAAAAGTCTAACACTAACTCACTTGCACTTACTATTACCCTAATTAGAAACAAAATGTTATGTGTTCTCTAATCAAAAGTATTTTTTTTATGTAGGTGATGTGGTGCACGATCTTACTTTCCAATTTCATTGTCGTAAGAGGTTATTTTTAGTATTTTACAAACTTTTACAAACATCTCGATTAGTCACTTTAAACATTTAACTTACATAAGAAAACACATGAAAAAAATCGTTTTTCTAATCATTCCAAAAAAATATAAGGCACCATTTTTTTGGGGACAAACGAGTATTAAATAGGCATGTGATACTACTAAATAGATCTATACCCGGTTTCCGTTGATCTCTTTACTAATGCATCACTACAAGAAAACTCACTTCTGGTGACGGCCAAATTCCATCATCAAAGGTGGTTTCCGTCACCAGAAGTATCGTTTTGGTTGTCACCATAGGTAAGTATTCGCGACGGCCATAAACGCTTTTTTAATAAAACAAACAAAGAAACTCAATGCTTTTTTTATAAGCTAACGGGACAGCAGGCCTGATAAAGGCATGTGTTTCTTACCCCACCCCATATCGTCGGCAAGGAGGCTCAACCTGAGACCTCAAAGGGAATACAAAGCGCATCAACCGCCTGACTCAACATGATTTTAGTAAAATCTATCTGTATCGTGTAACATACTGTCCCGACGATAGAAAATAAAATACCTGCATTTTGAGCTAGAGATCTCCAATTTCCATGGCCATGAAGTGAAATGTAGTTGGCAAGAATTTGATCTTCTTGTGGAGTCCATGCTCCTTTGTTCACTGTCTCTTTGTTACAACATGGACGCCTACCCATTTCTTCTTCTTCTTCTTTGCAATATATTTTTATAAACTATAGTCAAATTCATGAATAATGTTTTGCTCTTCTTTTTCTAGTCCCACTTATATAAGAGTACTTTTGTACCTATTTAATGTAGTGAAAGTGACCATTATAATGAAATATGTTTATATTGCTTGCATATTGTGTTTGGAACCGATATGACGGTTAAAACTGGTAATTCGAGTTTTTGATTATTTTCGAGTCAAGTAGAAAATATTATTTACTAGATATATAAGGAGTAAGTGTTTCGGTTCACGAGTCAAATTGAGTTGTCGGTTCTGCGAAGAAAATGTGATGATTATTGCAGGTTTATTATGAAAATATGAAGGGATGAGAAAACTTCAAATTGTTATATTTAATGTAGCAATGGTTTCTAAGATATATTGTCAAGTTTAACATATATACATATAAATCTGGTACAATTACATAGTTTCCATATATATATATATATATAAAAGATACAAAAGGAATATATGATCACACTATAAGAAACTTTGAAGACTTTCTTAGGTCAAATTCATAAATTATCGTTTGTAACTTGACACGTAAATTGCTAATTTGTGACACTAAACAATATGACATTTATGATACTACCGTCATCTTGTAATTTTCTGGCACAAAACACTTAATTTACGAACATGTCATATATCAGTGAGATATATAATTGCTATATCATGTCGCATTATTTGACACGTCTTTTTACCCTATTTAGAATTACTCATGATCTTAAAACATTCTTCAAATTTACATAATCATTAAATTCACTTTCCCAATTTAATCAATTTGATTTTTGAACAGATTATATGACATGTCTATTTATGTAATAAATGTTGGATTTCATTACCATTTTTGCATAGGGCACAATACAATTGGATGGGCATGTTTAGGCTCACAATTTTCATTTAGTAAATTCAAATTTTATGGACCACTTCATTCATATAATTGGATCCATAAGTGGTCCAATTTTGAAATAAAAGTTGGTGAATGAATTTGAACTACCATATATAGATAATATTATTGATTTACTTAAACATAGTAAAGAAAATTATTCATTAATTCAAATCATCGGATAACAACTGAAATACATTCGAAGGACAAACATGCATGATCGTCCGAAGTGCTACGCATGGTCAAGAAAAAAATCTGAAACCCTAGCAATCGAATGAGCTAGCGAATTCGCAGACCGTCTAATATAAGAGATATTGCATTATCAAACAAACCCGCTAATCAAATACAATATTCAACAATGATTAAACCATACCCGCTTTTAACTCCCGACCCTAACGTGATATCAGAAATTACTTGTTTCGCATCCAACCCGATTCCTTCAACCACGACATTGCTTCCCGGACAGTGAGTGCCTCTGCCATGCCGCACCGGCCGTGCTCCGCCTCTACCGCCTGCAACCCCCCTCCCCTCTACTTCATGTGTCCTCTCTTCATCTTTCAATTAAATAAAACTGATTTTACAGACACGGATTGCCAACTCTAATGAGACTTACAGAAAAATAGAAGAAAATTATATTTACATGTAATATATAAAAAAATGATTGATAAAAAAGTATAGGAAAACATATCTATCACCAATCATCATCACCAGGCAATGATAAATCAAATATATTCAATAAAGACACATGAAACAGCCCCATCAAATTGGTTAGCCTCCCCAACTAAATGGAATTGTAATATTTAATATGTTGCTATTTTGTATGTATTCATTTATATTATTTGTTTTTTTGTGTCAATTGTGAAGTCCATTTCTCATCAAATGCATTACCACTAAGGTGGCATAGCATCCATTCATTCATATCTATTTAATATTTAAGAAACTCACTTAGATGTTTGTGTAAGAATTGAAAAATAAAATGTAGAAATAATACATTTTTAGAGCATATTGTAATAGACATAGTGAACTTACCGGTGATCCGTCGGACACTTGGATATCAAGTCTCTTTGTCGACGAAATAAGGTAGAGTTTTGAGTTAAAAGGAGAGAGATACCCACTGTTGTGTAGCTCAACTGATAAAAAAAACTTATTACATCGACGTATTACTGATATCTAATACATAACTAAACTTTATGGAAATAATATAAAATACTCATTTTAGTACTAAAATGTAAGAAGATATGACACTTAAAATGTATCAATAATATCTTTGGGAAGATTTATTTGTGTCAAAAGGGCCACTATAAGGCCCATTATGGGATAACACAAATATTGGGCCATAAAGTGGATCATTTCTTAGTGGATGAAAGCCCAAAATCTTTTGGATGTGGTTTATTGGATTAGCCCAATAATAATAATAAAATAAAATAAAAAAGCAAATAGTCATAAAAAAATCAAGAATCATATAACTATTTTGGAATTGGCCCAAAAGGTATTTTTATCATATTTTGTTTTTAGTTTTATATATTGGAAAAAAAATGCAAATAGTGCATAATATGTTTTATAAATAATGTTTCAAAGAAAATATTTTTTTATAAATAAGATGCTCTATATATATGATGGTAAACTATTTACTAATTTTTTAACTGAAAAAGAACTACTGCACTAAACATCAAGACAAAAAAGCCGAATGAGAGTTTGGAAATTGATTACAAACAAACTGTATTAACACGCGAACTCATAAAATATATGTTTATGATTAAGTAGATGTTTATATAAGAGAGAAAAAAGTATTAGACAAAATTTACTGTCCGAGACTATGTCAAGATACAACGAACATTTTGCACCTACTAATTCATTGAAACGGATACTTCAAAGCGCGACGTAAAATCTCGTAATTGACTTGACTGAGAGGACAAGAATGAAAGCCAAAGACTTGAAAGTCAGTTGGTTTATATTTGCAACATGTTGTGTACCTTAAAATGCAATGATAATTTCTGCATCTTTTGGCCTAGCTACAATGTCTTGTCTCCTTCAATGGGACACAAAATTTCATTTTCCAACAACTCCAAAAACAATTTATGCATGTGTCAAAAATCCACAACCATACGTACAAAAAATATTTATGCATGCATGAGATTATAAAAAAATACGTACAACTTTATATGAATCAATCTTTGTCCATATTGAGAAATGTGGAGACATTTCATAATTTTGTTGGTGACATTTCAAAGATAAAAGAAAGTGACAAGAAAGTGAAATAGAAGTACTATTCTTCTTTTATAGGATTTTTATTTTCATAGAAAAACTAGGTGAATAATTGAGATTCTCATTTCTTTGTTTTTATTGGATAATATTAAATGTAAGGAGTAAATATTGTTCTTTTTGATAAACAACTAAACCCTAATTACACATCTAATATGCATGTTAATGATGACACCACAATAAAAATATAATACAAAAATCTCATAATTTATTTTTCGGTACAACCAAATAATTAATCAATTACAAAGATATATACTAGAACGAAAATTAACATATTGAAAAACGGTTCTCTGCATAAATTTCTTGTCACTATATGAAGCCTCCGTTCAAGCATGCAGTTTGATTCTTACTTCTGCATAGAAACGAATTTCCAACAAAAGTTAAGAGAACTCGAGATATCAACTTCGGCGCAACAAATCATATTTCTGTTGCTCCAAGACTCACCCTTTAGACAAGCACAATACATGTCATTCATCTTCCAATTCAAGAAAAGAGACAACCTTCTTGAGCTCATTATGGAAAATGCTAAATTGGTCATCACCCATTGTAGTAGAGGTGGTAGTGACACTTCCACATGATGATGAGTCCATCACCAACTCATTTTCTTGAAAGAGGGTGGCATTACAAGAGGAAGAAGATGAACCAATAATGCAAGTATCATTGTGATCCTTATTCACATCCATTTGTAGGAGATCAAAGTTCAAAACATCCCATGTCATCAGATCGTCTTCGGAGAACCGATCTGTTTTCAAAGAAAAGTAATATGTACGTGTTAATGTGATCCTCCATGCAAAACACGAACAAACAATATAATAAAATATGCATATTGATTACGAAAATGTTTATTCTCACACGCATTTATGTTTGACTAAACATTTTCATAACCAATCTGCGTTATTTTCATTGTTTATATATTTTTGCACTTAAAACTTTCTTCAAAATAAAACTTGATGTTGAAGTTGAAGTACCTAAATGGCCAAAATCACGAGAGATCAATGCAACATTACTACTATTGTTAGTAGTAGCCATCTCCTTAGTTTTATGATCTTCATCTTCCTTCGATGACAACGAAGACGACCTATAAATACAATTAGGTTTTTGAAGATTGGATGATCTTGCTGTCGAAGATGATAAGATCTCAGGTTGTTGCAATTTTTTCTTAGCCAAAATGGTGTGCCAATAGTTCTTGATTTCATTATCTGTTCTACCTGGAAGCCTCCTGGCTATCAAAGACCACCTACAAAATCATCATGTCATAATATGAACCATGCAAAAAGAATAAAAATAATGTAGAAACCCTAATATTTATTTGAAAGATGATTGATGTATGTTTACTTCGTGCATATATTTCTTATTACAAATAATGAACAATGGAAATAATTATCAGTGTTCTCATTGATAACTATCAGTGTGAAAATTAAAGCGTAAATAGATAATATTAAATATTTACATATTTGTCGGTGCAAAAAGTATCATGTGTTTACTAACACTCATCGGAACAGATGCAAACAATCAACTAAAATATACCAAAAGGTACATATAAATAAATGTTTCCGTATTTATTTTTGGTACGTAGGGCAATAATTAAAATTCTCAAATATCACAACAACATTATTCTATGAACTATGATAAATAAACACATTTGAGAAAATGTAAGCTTATAAAAACATGTAAACAATGAAAAGAGTATAGACTAGCTACAAATATGTCTAGACATTAGAGAATGAGCACAAAAAAGACATTAAATAACAATTCTTAAGTACTGTTATATGCAATTAAGTTTGTGAACCTAAGTGTCTCTAATCACATTATAGTTAAACATTTTCATGGGTTTTGACATGTATAGCCATTTTTGTGTGTGTATACGAATATATACCTGTTACCAAGAAGACGATGAAGTCTAATGATTAAATCTTCTTCATCAGGAGATATGTCACCTCTCTTTATTCCCGGCTTCAAATAATTTAACCATCTAAGCCTGCAACTCTTTCCACATCTATTCAAACCTAAAAGAAAGAAGAAAAAAACTCTCAAACAAAGGAAGAAAAAAAAATATAAATTTTGAGAATTCATGATTTTACGCGCAATATAACATTATATATATAAACAAGAAAATGATCAGTTTTCTATTACCAAATTATACTTTTGAATTCAGCGGAGCGCCTAGAAATTCATAGATGAGCATGAGAGGATAATATAAAATGTGAAAATTCTTATTGATCTAGTTTAACCTAGACATGAAAAATGTAGAAACAAATTTAAGACGATCCTTTTTTTTTCTTCTTTCAATAAGAACATAAGACCTCATTATTTCACTTATACGATTATACCCTTAAATCTACGAATGCAAAACGCCCCGTTGAATATGAGTTATTTTACTAATGTGTTTGATTCTCATCGGTGGCTCGTTCTTCCAATATACGTATATATATGTGTGTGTATGTATATGTGTACCTGCATTTTGAGCAACAGAAGACCATTTCCTATCTCCATGGATGGAGACATAGTTTTTGAGAATTTCATCTTCTTGGGAAGTCCAAGCTCCTTTGTTCATCTTCAACCTCAAACTCTCATTGCTACTCATGCACTCTTCCTTGCTCCTTTTGCCCATTCTATTATTGTTTTTGCAATTTGGTTCTTGAGGCTCATACATACATACATACATATATACATATATATATATATAAATACACACACATATATATATATTATACTATATACTATATGACAACTCCTCTTCAATAATGAGCTTCACTAAATGACACAACAACCACCACCTTTTCTTTCTCTGCAATGTGCATGTGTGGTCATGAAATATTTTAGGCTCATGTTATATTAATGGGGATATCAATTCATTTAAGGGGTTAATAAAATGTTAATGACATTTTAATAAATAAAAACCTATGTGCACAAATTAATGCACATTAATTTAGGTGTTATATAATTGATTAACTTTTCACTATTCTGTACTTAGAATTGTGTACTTAAGGCTTGTTGGGTGGTAAAACATATTTTTTGTTTCTTCGGACATTTTTGGTCAAATTTTGTGATGGTACCTTTTGACACAACGGGCAGCTGGAAACTTTTGGAAATAGACAAATCCAACGTCAGTACGTTCATATTAAATGTGTGAGAGCTCAAAAAATTATAATTGGGACCCAAGTGCGCGTCTACCTTAGCAAATAGTCCAAAACAACCCAATCGATCGTAAAATGAGCATTTTTACTAAAAACGGATGCCACAAGCTCCATGGACACTAGATTATTACACGTGACCCACCTTTGGAAAGACAAGACAGAAGATCTCGACAAAAAAAAAAAAACATCATACGACTAGCATAAGACCATCTATGAGATCTTTTTTTTTTTTTTAACGAATCTATTAGCTATTCTAAGTTCTTATTTTTAGCCAAAATCTATGATGGTGCCCTTTGGCAAAACGGACCACGTGGAAACTTTTGGAAATAGATCAAGGATATCACTCAACGTTAGTACGATCATATTAGAGACGTGTGAGCTAAGGAATTGGATCCAAGTGCAGTCCACCTTAGCGCATATCCAAAAACAAGTCGTCCAATTGTAAAATGAGTTGCTTTACTAAAACAGACATCACTAGCTCCATAGTCACCGCGACCCAATGTTGAAAAGATAAGACAGAGGATCATAAGCAATTTTGAAGAGCTCATAGTTAGACCTACACTAGTCGACCGTATGCTTGAAATTTTAGTTTTGTCAAGTTTTTGTCTTATATTTAACTAGTGTGTCACGCGTAATTTTTTAGTGCGAGTGGAGCCCGTGGCTACCGTTTTAGTAAAACACCGTGTTTTATGATTGAACGACGTTTTTGAGCTATATGCGTAGAAGGATGCGTACTCGATCCCTCTTTTGAGCTCCTAACACATCTCATATTAACATACTAACATCCTAAAGATATTTAGCCTTTTAACACTTACTAGTAAACACCTAATCCTAGGACACATAAGCTGATCCAGGATGATTTGCTCTTAACTTGGATTTTTTTGTTATTAATTATTTTACACTACAAGTCATTTTATTAATCCTTTGACATCTATGCATGAACCTTTTTTTTTAATACTTCGTTTGGGCCACCAAAGATTGTTGGGCTAAGCGGTAAGTTTTTTGGACTCCATTTAAGATCTCGGGTATGAGCCTTCATGTCGGAGGGATAAGATGAGATTTTGGATTAAAATAAGAGAGCTACACCTGCTGTGTAGCTTAACTGATAAAAAATTTATTTTATAGATATCATTGGTATTTAATACATAACTAAATTTATGAAAATAAGATAAAATACCCATTTCATTATGGGAAAATACAAATATTGGGCCATGAAGTGGATCATTTCTTATTGGATTAAAGCCCAAATTTTTTTGGATGGGTTTATTTCATTAGCCCAATAATAATGATATTAAAAACCAAATAGTCATAAAAAAATGAACAATTGGCTCAAAAGGTTTTTGATATTTTTTTTTCGTTATATACTTTCGAAAAACAATGCAAATAGTGTATAATATGTTTATAAATAAGATGGCTGGTTACTAAATTTTACTACATACTAATGTAAGTTAACACAAGTGATATATAAATAATTGATCGTACTATAAGTCATAGATGTTATATAAAAGTATTTGCACAAAATAGACACAACACTTTAATTATTTTATTTACGACTTTATCAAATCACAGTACACCAAACGTATAATATGTCTTGTAAATCGAATGCTTCGCGTCAAAAATTTATTAAAAGGTGATTGTATCATATGATCGAGTTAGTATACTTTAAACATAATATTAAATTGTGAGAATATGTAATATTAATCTATTAATTATCACTTCACACAAATTTTGACACAAATAGTATATTTTCTAAATAGTATTTGACGTTGACAATTATTTGTCTCAAATAGCAATGATAGAATAACTTGTCCTTTTGTACTTTTTTAATTTGTCTGAAAATAGTACAAGACACTTTGATTATTTTGTTAATGATTCTATCGAATCACAATACACTAAGTGTATAATATGTTTTATAAATCGAATACTTCGCGCCAAAAATTTATTAAAAGATGATTATATCATATACGTCGAGTTATTATACTTTAAACTTAATATTAAATTATAAAAATATGTAATATTAATCTATTAATTATCACTTCACACAAAATTTGACGCAAATAGTATTTTTTTCTAAATAATCTTGACGTTGACACTTATTTGTCTAAAATAACAATGATAGAATCATTTGTCCCGTTGTGCTTTTTTCATTTGTCTGAACATATGACAATAATTTTCAATCCAACTACAAAATTGTGGGGCAGATTAGTATTAATATTATTATTATTTTGAAAGTAAAAGCTAATAGTTTAATTATTCAAATTAAACGATAACAAAGAAGATATAAAACTAGGGACTTGAAAATCAACTCACCCAGAAAAGTCTGACAAAAAAATCGATAAACTAATTAATTCGTGGGTCACTCGATTCACATACCAACCCGAAAATAAAAAATTGGCACTGCTAAACTGAGGGCATATTATTTATTTATTATTTATTATTTGTATTTTTGGTTTTTATACTTTCTATAATATATTTCAATTATTACAGTGTGACTCCATTAGTTTAATGTTTTTCATTTTATTTCTATTCATGTACTGAATTGATAATTTGATTGATATTAACTACATATAATAATCGCGAAAACCGAATTCTTTTTTCCGAATTGCCTAGCTCTAACAAAAGTGCCTTATCGGGGTCAACTTTTAGGCTTTCTAAAAACGAAAGTCCACTAAAAAAAGTGTAATATAATCTTTGGTATCCCGATATTTATATTAGAACAACAAACACTCAGTAGGACAAGTGGTTGATTTCATTTGGTTACTCGAGATCTTAATTTGTTCAAATTTCAGTTTTTGTACGCTTGCTGATAAAAAGAAAAGAAAAAAGAAGATAGTTATATTAGAACAAAATTATATAATATATTATAAATTCATTTGAAAATAAAGAAAATATTAAAATTGCTTATAAAAAATTGAAAACTATATATCTGAATCTTGTCATTCTTATCTAGAAGATCACAACGTTGTACGGACAAGTTCAATCATGTCCATACGAGAATTATCAAAACATATGGTTCTATGTGGTCGTATCTTATTGTCTGATACACAACATGAATTCTAGGGTCGGTCCAAATATTATAAATGTATTTGTTTTATAATATGGTAGAATATATTTTTTTATAAGATAAGATTTTGTGTATGTGTGGACTATGCATGTATTTTATGTGTATATTATTTTTTGCATATATATATAGAGAAAGGGGAACCGAAGTCAATTAATTTTTGGCTTACACTAAACCATTAATGAGGTGGTGACACCTCATTAAAATACTTGGGTCCGGGCGGGTCGCTCCGCTCCCACCAATTCACTTGAATGGGTATAAGTGAAAAGTAATGAGGTGTCATCAACTCATTGGCTTGGCTTAGCCTAAAC
>JAYMTF010001314.1:0-24315 GCA_036897485.1 Pelargonium nanum | reverse complement strand
ACGAGCCACGTGTCGTCCAACTATTGGTCAGTTTATTCTTGATTTTTTATGCCGAATCAATTGGCAAATTTAAATATTACCATAAAAACATTTTACTACACATTATACTAATAAAATTTAGAACCAGACGATTGAGTTTCGGATTGGTTTTGATTCGATTTTTATGGGTTAAATAAACTAAACTCGAATCCGACCTACAAAGTGATATGTGTTTCTAATTTACAATGTAAAATATGTGAGTTTTTTTGTCTTAAAAATTGATCGAATATGAAAAAATACGTCATCATCATGAAACACATAGTCGACACGAAGCCGATTAACTTGAATCCAAACTTAATGTGTACGATATTTTTTCATATAATATTTTCCAAAACTTAAATTTAAAACAATATTTTTTTACCTATTTTTCAGCAAATCACCAAACTGACAAATCTGCTGATTCTCTCTGCAACTTTTCTCAAACCATTGAATAATTCATCAAACCCACTTTTGGAAATCAAAATTTTTTTACTCAAAAAAATCAGAAAATAATTATTTTTATTAATTACAAAACCAAATAAATAATAAAAGCCCTCTGTAAAATCTCAGAATCTGCATGTGTACGTTTCTTTGCTTGCTCTGTTCCTTACATCTCTCCTTTATTGCTACGATTCTCAGCAAAAACAGAGCACACCAACCAACCAACCATCTCTCACTTTTTCTCCAAAATTTCTCAATTCTCGAACCAACCCATTATTTATAAGAAGCTCCAAGTCCCAACCCATCACTTCTCTTCTCTCAATTTCTTGAAAAAATTCTTGATTTTCTGGTTCTTGGAGCTCTGGTTATGGCGGTTTCACAGTTGTATCAGCAAAATCTTGGGTTGGGACTGCCACTGGGAGTTTCTCGGAGTTGGGTTTTTGGAGACGATTTGTTGTTGAAGCAGCAACAGCAACAGTTTCAGATGTTTCAGAATCAATGGCTTCAACAGAAACCGCCATTGTTGGACCAGAGAAGCTTTCTGGGCTCGGCTCAAAGTTTGTGTTTTGAGAAACAGAGACATGAGATTGATGAGTTCATGGCATTACAGGTAAGGGAATTTCTTGAATTTGGACCGTTTTTCTTAGTGGGTTTTGGGAAAATTGTAATGGGTCGTGTTGTTATCGTGGTTTTGTTCGTAAAATTTGGTTCATGACTCGCGACACGACGGGAAATTTAACTAGTTTTGGGTTTTGCTTAGTCGGGTTCATGACGTCTAACTCAACATGTTTAATAATTTGCTCCCGCTTAACACTTTAATTAGACTGGTCATATAAACGTTCGTGTAACCCGTTTGTTGATCTTATATGTTTTCGAAAACTTTTAAGTGTTCAAGTTAATCGAATTTGTGTTGACTAACTCAACCGTTTAACAAGCCGGTTGTGCTCGTGTCAGACTCGTTTAACCAACATAATTCGTGTATTTAGTTGAGTCACAAACAAGTCGTGTAAAATTGAACCATATAAATTAGAATGAGTCAAATACATTGAGTGGAGTCGGTTGTGCCGTGTAATTTTAAAGTCAATAATTTAAATGTGTTGATTGTGTTATATCATGTCAATCCGCTCATATATAGACCATGTTTATGTCGGGGTCAGATTGACCCATTCAATAGTTGACACCGTATTTTCTCATGTCAACTTACTCACAAATAGCTAGTACTCGTTTCGTATTCAGATCGGATTCAGGTTGGCCCATTTAACAATTTACTAAACTTTCACCCTCAACACGCTCTGCAAACGCAAATTTCCACTATGTCGCGTCGACCGCTCATAAACAAGTCGGGTTCATATCGAACCTGACCTATGAACGAACATTGCCACTATGTCGTGTCAACTACTCATAAATAAATCATACGACTCGTAAGTTATTTAACCCGACACGAACACGAACTGCAAACACCGATAGCCACTAACTCCATTTTGGTGTACATTTTCAGAACGAGAGGTTGAGATTGATTCTAGAAAAACAGAGGAACCATGAAATGGTGGTTCTGATGAAGGAGATCGAATCGACGGCTCAGATTCTCCTGGCGCAGAAGGACCAGGAGATCGCAGCGGCGGCGAAGAAAACAATGGAACTCGAAAGCTTCTTGGTGAAGCTGGAAATGGAGAATCGGACATGGCAGAGAGTGGCTCACGAGAACGAAGCCATGGTCGTGTCTCTAAACAACACGCTCGAGCAGCTCACGGAGCAAGGTTGCTTCAGTACGTCGGCGGAGGACGCCGACTCATGCTGCGGCGGCGATAGAAACGGCGCCGTTTAGAGACAGATCGGTGAAAGTTGAAGATGGAGAAAAAACAGAGCAAGTTCCTGTTGAGCTGATTTTCTAGGTGAATTTTCCGGGAAAATGATGAGGAAGAAGAAAATTATTTAGTTGTTGGCTCTGTTTCTTAGACATTGTAAATTTGTTGGTGTCGTGAACAATTCAATTGAACAGAATTTGAAACAATTTTTCTAAATTGTTTGTTCTTTATTTTTTTTTCAATATTTTTTTATTAAACTCACCATTTTCGGATCGGATTGATTATAAAATACTACGCGAGATCTCACATTTTACACGCAAAACTCAAAAGCCGATTCACAATTTGCAAAAATAACAGTCACTGATGCAAATCACAAAACCATAAGAATTCTACTATGAGAAAAGGAATCACAACTGAGTTCTTAAAATGCTAATATGGTTTTTGTATATTCAAAATACAACCTTAAAAAGAAGCAAAACAAGACAACAATGAGTGATTCTAAGACCATTTCCTAAAATAAACTGCAAAACATGAATCTCGAAAGTCGAAAGTACTCGTGTTCGATAGATCGTGATCAGTACAAACTATACCCCAAAAACTGGCTAAAAATAATGGCAAGTCCAAGGGCGATCGCTACAAGCGAAGAAGCCCAAGTGAGCTTTTCGGTTATTCTAGGAACTCTATCCTTCAACGCCTGACTACACGAGCCTATGAAAACAGTATAGCTTCCCATGGCAAATACAGTCCCGAGTAAGAACATACCTAGATACGCAGCTCCGGCTATACGGGAGGGCAATGCAAGTGCAGGCAAGACCATCATTAATGCATCGGGTTGCAGCCCGTGGACGATCCCTGTGGCAAAAGTTGCAAAACCAATCTTCTTTTTCCCGCCAGTGGGGTTTTCGAGTGCCTCGTAGGCACTCACATCACACTCGCCGTTTTCTAGGGCAACACACGGGGTAGGCACTTCTGAGGCTTCTCGGATACCCATTACACCAATGGCAATTAGAGTGAATCCGACCACTCTCGTGCCCCAAGTTTGGAGAACTTCAATGTGGAGACGATCCTTGAGTAGCAAAAATATTAGGCCGAAAAGAACTTGGCCGGCATCATGGCCACAGCCCCAAAGGGCTCCTACAGCAGCACTTTCCATTCTAGTACGACCAATTGATAACGGAGCAAGAGCAGCGAGGTGGTCGGGCCCGGAGAGCGTATGGAGACAACCAGCAAAGAAACCAGTCCACGCACTGCTTAGTAATTCAGTTCTAACCAGACTTTTCCCGGTATTAGAAGTAGCAGTTTGGAAGGTGGCAAAAGCTGGAGGCGCAAGAGCCGGGCTGATCACCATCATTATGAGAGCGGAAAGTAATATGAATGTTCCGATAGCAGTTACCTAGAAAACAAAATGCGCAACATTTTTCAAGCATTTTCGTAAAACAATCCCTCAACATTTAAAACCACGCCATAAGTACAAAAATGGTTCAATTTCTAGAGCACACAGACGTGTCGGCTAGCAATTAGTACATAATACAAATTTTCAATACATAAATTCTAGTTCGGTTTACTAGTCATAAGGTGATTCAAGTTAACATGCTAAGAATAACACCAAGCACATTAATAAGAAAAATTACAGATCCAATCAACGTAAATTTAGTTCTCTATAGCATATGGAAAGAGAACAGTTTGTTTAAGAGTTCGGAAAGGTAATGAATTAAGTACAAAAATATTGACAATATAGACATCCTAGCATCTTTATTCCAAAAGAAAAACCAACCCCGAAGAAACTTCCTTGACTATTATGAAGGTTGTTGAGGCTTCACAGATTGTTATTATAGAACTCAATGAACAATCAAATATTTCCAAGAGGTTCATAAATTCCTATTGTTCTTCACAAATTAATTGATTGAGCATCAACATGAAAAGGGAAAAAAAGCATTACACGACATTACACGAAGAGGGAAAAAAAGCTAGAAAGAGGAATAAAACAATCCTCCATTTAAAGCCAACCGTAAAAAAACACTTCTCATTTTCAAATAAAATCATGAACTATATACTGCTTTCAAGCCTTAATTTTACCTCCAGTCCAGGACAATATAGAAACATGACTTAATAGAACTTACTAAACACGAACCAAACTTTCAGTGAAACACAAAAGTAAAAAAAGCTTCCACCTTTCCGAAGGAAGCGATTAGAATATAGAAGGATCATACATTATAATCCAACAATATGTCTGGCATAAAATTCCAAATGAATTTTTTTCAGAACCATTTACAAATATTAAATTCAGGCCATACAAGATATATGTAGGTACACAGGTGTTTGTTATCTTCTTATTTGTGGAAATTTTTTGAGAATTTCCTTAGCAACCAAACAATCACCGACCCCAATTGCCCATTGTTGCCCTCGTCAAATTAGAAGAAAAAACAGAACACACAAATCTACTAAATTAGCACCATTTAAGTCAATTTAATTCTAAAGCAGCTCAAAAGGGCTTGTAAAGTGAAATTCACAGAGATCAAGACCTTGTCTTTACATTATATATATTAGTGATTTTTGTTATCTACTTGTCTGCTAGAAAATTATGGGGAAAAAAAATCTTTTATTTTCCATGAATCTGTTTTCTAAGCAACCAATTAACCATCAACAACCCAAACTGCCCAATGTTCAGCCCAACAAATTAGAAGTAAAAACAGAACATAAAAATCAACACCATTCTAAAAAACAATTCAATTCTAGAGCAGCTCAAAATGGTAAAGTGAATTTCACTCAGATCAATACCTTCTTTTTCCAATATAGAAACAATAGTGAACCAGTGATGTTTGTTATCAACTTGATTATAACCAAAATGTGAGAAAACAACAACCAATCTATTTTCTTAGAAACCAAACAACCCATTAACCATCAAATCCCAAATTGCATCTCAAAAATGGAAATTTCACAGAGACACGTACCTTCTTTTGCCTCGACTCTCCTCCATCTCTAGAGGACTCAAAATGCGAATCGGGGACAGACCCAATTGCCGATACAGCCCTGGAAGCCGAGACACCCAACAATTTCGATCCAGAAGACGAAATTGGAAATGGGTCTTCGTGTTTGACGGAAATTGAGCTGACCCGTCGCGACTCGGGGCGCGAAGAGGCTGGGAAATTGAGCTTGGACGAGTCGACTCGGGCGAGGCGAGGGAGTAAAGGAGGAGACTTTAGGTGGATTCTGAAAGGGGTTGGGTAGGAGGAGTAGAGAAGCCTCTCCATTTTTGGTTCTTCTGAGAAAAAGAAGAAGATTTGCAGAGAGAGAGAGAGAGAGAGAGAGAGATTGAAGATAGAGTTTGGCGGAGAGGGTTTTATTGGTTTTGAAGAGTAACTGAATTTTTCTTCGTGTGCTTGACGTGATCCAAACTGATTTCCATTTCCCTCACAGTTTTTTTAGAATTTTTTATTCAAAAAAATTAAGATTTGTTTTTTTATTACTATTTTATTCAAAGGTGGTAATTTGGATTTCGGTTCGGATTCAAGTTGAAAATTTGGGTCATAATTCGTGACACGACATGAACATAATACGAATTTAAGTAAGTTTGGATTCAACATAATCGGGTTTGTAAAGTGTTATTCAATCCATTTGATATACAGGTCGGGATATGGTTGATCTGTTTAACAAAATATTAAATTTTTAATACAACTTATGAACATGAATTACTACCTAGTTGGAAAGACCAATAGATGTGAATTTGAGTTTCGGGTCGGGTTTGTTTTATGTGTTTGTCTGGTTTGAAAGGACTGATCCAATTAATCAGAAAGAGACTCGGGTTTGTTTGGGTTGCAGATCAAGTACGAGTTTTATATATAAAATGTGTGGGTTTACTATACTAGAGCCGAAAGACCTGACCATTAGAAGTGTAGAAACAAAATCACATATAATTGTCAATCATTTCAATATTGTGTAGTTTATTTCACCAATAAATGTATGGAATTTAACTGAATATTGTATACAAATTTAGTATCGTCAACTTAACAATGTGTGTTTTTTATCAGTTGAGCTACAACTTAAGAGATAGCTCTCCCTTTTTAATCCAAAATTCCACCCAACGCAATAAAAATTGAATCCACGACCTCGCACGCGGAGATGTGTGTCTTAACCTTTGCATTATCTCCTAACAGAAAAATCATGTGTGTTTATATTATAAATGTATTGACTTTCATCCATAATCATGCACAAACCCAACTATAACTTTCATGCATCAATCTTCTTCCTTCATTTTTATTTTTCTATAAATAAGAATATTCAAACAGGTAAATCTCTACCATGTTATTGTTGAAAAGTTTGTATCCAAACTCCATATGCTATGGCATATCCTTAAAAACAAGACAAGCCCACTCATGAATTCAAGAAGTGACACATGGAAATCTGAAATTGATGTTCCAAAAATTAGAATGTCTAAGTCTCATCATCCCACAAAATTTCATTGGATCATGAGATCAAGTTGCACATAAAACTTGGGATCTTATTGACTGTTTAAGAGTTGTGGCCACCACTACAACAACAAAGCCTCCACAACTCTCTCTCTCATGTATATCCAATTGGACTTGGATTGGTCCAAGTCACAATCCCACATAAAGACAAGAATTATTTTACCAAACCCAATTTTTCAATAGATGGTGGTTGAAATTGGGCCAAGCCTATCCATTTTCACATGGGAGATGGCAAAGAGGAAAATTATAATTTTGAGTTGAAAAAGATATAATTTAAACTCGATTTTTGAGTTATGTTTTCAGGGACTAAATAAAATTTAGAATTACAAGTCTCATACGTGGGGAATTCGAGTCGGATCTCGTGTGTCCACAAGCTCGAGTTCAAACTACTAGCAGTCTAGCACAAGAGAGAAGGAGAGAAATGAATTTATAGCGGATCAAAGTAGAATTCAAAGTAAAAGCTATTTGTAATTATTTACTACAAAAAAAAAAAATTCAGGATTTAGTAAGGGACGTATGTGAAAGTATTTAGCGAGAGATTTGCCTTCTAAATTATGTAGCTAAATGTTAGTTTTCTTGTAGTGTTTATTGATTTTGCGTTATTAGATTACTCTACCGAATGCATCGATTAAACTAAAATTCTTTGCCTAGACATGTATGGTACTCCCCCGTATTAGAAATGTTCTCCATTTTGTCCATCAATTATGCGTACGTATTTTTAAAGCTAAATACAAACACGATACGATTACAAGATTGATTAGCTGAAATACATGTCAGCTCTATATAATATTACAAACCAAGGCATGTTGGGCCAAGCGGTTGATGCGCTTTGGATTTCCTTTGAGGTCTCAGGTTTGAGCCTCCTTGCCAACGGTATGGGGTGAGATTTATGAGTTTAAGGGGAAAACTAACAACTAACTTGAGTAGGGGGTGAGAAACACTGGCCTTTGTAAGTCTGCTGTCCAGTCGCTTATAAAAAAAGAAAAAAAAAAACAGTTGGGAATTTGGCCAATTGAGGACCAACTATGATGGTTGGTGTTGACGCCTATATTGCAGGTGAGGTGTTCGATCTAATGCCTCAAAGAGCTCAGACACGTACCCACGCACGCTCCTTGCGTACCTTCCGCGAGTTGGCGTGTGCGTGCCACACTCTCTCGGATTGGGCCCTCGCCACAAGCCCAGCCCCAAAGGCCCATTAGTTGTTACAAGCCCACTCTAGGGATTCATGGGCCCCAAAGGCCCATTAGTTGCTTAAAATTACGTATTTTTTTATTATCAATTTTAATGTGCTTCGCCACGAAACGAAACATGTCATAACTGATGATAAATTGTGAGATAGTACGTATGAGTTTTTTTGGCCCGGCTTGTTTTAGGCCAGCGACCCGTATTGCCAAGCCTAAAAACATGTATAGGTAATAATTTGAGTTTTAAATTGAAAATATTTAATTTGAGTCCATCTTAAAAGAGGTGCATGTGTTAAAATCTAGTTTGCGAGTTAAAATTTAGATAAAAATATATTTAAGACCATAATCAGGTTCCCCTGTCTTGATCCATACTTTTCCCCCAACAAATTTGATATGAGTATAAAATTAATTGCATTCAATTCATGCAACCCGAACCCGCAATAGAAAAACAACTTTTCATTTGTGAATGTGTAAGTTTGGATCATAATACTATTAGATCATGTGGACTAGTACGGAATAGTTGCAGTCGTCACAAACCTCTGATCTTGAAAAAAAAAAAAAACAATTTATTTAACATTATTGCCGCCCCAATGTATTAATCTTAATACTTATTTAAGCTGAAAGACAAACGTTTTAAGATCTTAACGATTGAAATGAACTTGTTTCTAATTAAAATAACATTTGTTTGTAATAACGTGGTGATGACCTAATTATAAACACTTATTTTCACACATTCCTCAGATACGAGGTAAATAATCATCCTTTAATATGTTTTATATAATATACACTTAACATCGTGTGTAAGACAACAACACACAACTAAGAGCACAATTGAGAATTCAATTGAAAAAGCCAATTTGAAGAAATGCGACATGCTTGAAGTGAAACTCAATTCAAACATTAATCAAATCTATTTATGCAACTCGAGTTCATATAAAATGTAAGTCAACTTTCGAGTGTTTTAACGATACAAAAGTAGTAACTAAACTAATAATTTTTTATTTTTTATTTTATCCCTCACCACATGTTTAGAGAACTATGTTGTCCACACACATTAGGGTTATTTAGGTCATTTCACAAAAAGGATAGAGCACCCATTACGTATCACCCATTAAGTAGTCCACGTCATCGTTATCTCATACCTAACAAAAGGTTCACACACTCCTACACAAAAATGCACCACAGACACTCCAATCATCTATTCACCCACCCAACCATACTACCCTGCACCATCAACAATCACCAAGTCAAACACCTTCAAAAGTCAACAAAAGTCAATCAAACAGCTCCAAAATCCAAAGCTCCATTCCTTACCATACACCGCGCCACACACAATCACTCAAAAAACAGAGTAACTGAAATTTAAAGAAGCTGCTCTGTTTCTTGTACACTCTGTTTTGTGAACTGTGAAGCTCTGTTTCTTGTACTAAAAACAGAGTAACTGTGAAGCTCAGCTTCTTCAATGGCGAAACCAGTGTCGATTGAGGTCTGGAACCCAAATGGAAAGTACAGAGTCGTCAGCACCAAACCCATGCCCGGAACTCGCTGGATCAATCTCTTGATCGAGCAGGATTGTCGCGTTGAAGTACACTTCTGGTTCTTCTGACTCGAACCCATTTGATTATCTATGCGAAATTGATGTTAATTTCTTAAAAAATTGTGAACAGATCTGTACGCTACCGAAGACGATACTGTCCGTGGAAGATATAGTTGCTTTAATTGGCAACAAGTGCGATGGTGTGATCGGTCAGGTGAGCTGGTTCCGTACAGAAATTGAGATTGTGTTTGGTGTTTTTGAAATGGGTTTTTGATTTTTGTTTTGATTCTCAGCTGACTGAAGATTGGGGAGAGACTCTGTTCTCTGCACTGAGCAGAGCAGGAGGCACAGCTTTCAGTAACATGGCTGTTGGGTACAACAATGTTGATGTCAGTGCTGCTAATAAGTATGGTGTTGCTGTTGGGAACACACCTGTAAGTTTGTTTTGAGTGTTTTGTTTGTGTATATAGGAGCATATGTGCCATGGTGTGTTTGATAGTTTCATGAGTAAAGTGGTTGCATAATGCATACAACCTGTTTGATGAAATGCCTGTGAGACTGTTTTAGTGTGGTTTGTGCCTTTGTGGTGTTTGAGGGTTATGATAGGATCATGGTTCTTATTTCTAAACTTACGCAACAATGAGTTTGCAGGTGACGAGGCGTGTTAGATTGTAAAGTTAATATTATAGCATCGAAGTCAGATTGACATAGAGGTCACTAGTTCGAGTCCTATGGTCAATGACAAAGCCAAACTTCGAAGGAAGCATGAGCATAAACTTTTAGACAGTATCATAAAATTTAAAGGTCATTGACCATGCAATATTAGTTTAAACAAATTGTGGGTCGTCGATCAATATTAGTTTGACAAACTATTTGATAGTTTTTCACGATGATTCACTATATGTATGTAACGAGGGTTTAAAGGAGATAGGGTGGGCGGCTGCCTGCTACAGCCTACCCCTAACTCCGCCTATGCATGTGGTTGCAAGAAGAAAGCGTGTGCATGGACAATGTGTAGACTGATAATAGGCGTGCACGTAGCCCATGCATACGTCTGGTTACATACAAATATGATGAACTAATATCGTTTATTTTTTTTTTTGTTTATTTGGTAAAGGGAGTACTCACAGAAACAACAGCCGAGCTCGCAGCTTCACTTTCTTTAGCAGCAGCAAGAAGAATAGTTGAAGCCGACGAGTTCATGAGAAAGGGCTTGTACGAAGGATGGCTTCCCCATCTGTATGATCATTACTACAACACCTCTTTTTTCAATACTTGTATAGTAATTTGTGAGACAAACTTAGAATTTCAAATGTTGTGTACAAATTCAATAGCTTGATTTGGATGTTTTGCTGTTTTAATGGTAGATTTGTTGGAAACTTGCTCAAAGGACAAACTGTTGGTGTCATTGGAGCCGGTCGCATTGGTTCTGCTTATGCCAGAATGATGGTAATGTGACAAGAACACGTGCATTTTTTTGCCCGACCAGTAGACTAAGAGACTATATTAGTAGTAACTGAATTTTTTTATTTTTTATTTTTATTTTTTTACAGGTTGAAGGGTTCAAAATGAACCTAATTTACTATGATCTTTACCAGGCGACGCGCCTAGAAAAGTTTGTGACAGGCATGTCTCGTCTTTGTTAACGAAGTAAAGTAGTATTTGGATTAAAAAAATTGGAATTGCAATGGTAATCTAGAATGAGAATGGAAATGGAAATTTCATTTCTCGTTCCAATTCTTGATTTCTAGTTTAACGACAATTATAATTCAAACGCTACTTTAGCCTCTTTCGATATATTTACTGATACTTTCATGTAAAAACCTATTGTAGCTTATGGTCAGTTCCTTAAAGCCAATGGGGAACAACCTGTTACTTGGAAAAGAGCAGCATCTATGGATGAGGTGCTTCGAGAAGCAGACGTGGTAAAGATCCCTCTTCCCGATAAAATAAATCCGTCTTTTGTTAAAAGCTGTAGTGTTCTAAGGCATTGTCTGGATTAAAAAAATTTAAAATGTGAACGGGTTTTGAGAATGGGACAATTCAAACGAGAAGCTCATTCCCATTCTCATTCCCGATCATAGATTCTTACTCAAACGCTACCTAATTGGTGAGTGCTGTTTTGCAGATAAGTCTTCATCCAATCTTGGATAAAACAACATATCATCTGGTCAATAAAGAAAGTCTCAAAGTGATGAAGAAGGTGAAATGAAACTTGGCCAAGCATTTTGTTTCTTCTATTCGATTTTCTTGATTTTTGATGTTACAATTGTTTCTAGCTAATGAGAAGTTGCCACCTCACGATTTAACACTCATATCCACCTTAATAAATTTGTGGCATCCATTTTCTCAGTGTCTTGACTGAGTCTCAGTCAATAAATCGTTAGCTGAAACTACTTGATCTCTTATTGCATACACAATTTGTGTCAACAGGAAGCAATCCTTGTTAACTGTAGTCGGGGACCTGTGATCGATGAAGTAGCTCTTGTCGAACATTTGAAACTGAATCCTATGTTCCGAGTTGGACTTGATGTCTTTGAGGTAGCAAACCCGCCTTCTCTACCTTCAATCCAACTCCATGATATCAGACTATGCGTTTTAGTAAATAACTACGGTTGAACTTGATTCATCGATGCTGTATTAGGACGAGCCTTACATGAAACCCGGGCTTGCTGACATGAAGAACGCTGTTGTGGTACCTCATATTGCCTCTGCTTCCAAGGTAATTATAGAGACATTCAAGTATTGACTTTGCAACGTTTTGATATTGACATTGCCTCAACATACCCCACAATCATTGGTGTAGGGTAGGCAAGTGCCTATGCCACCTTCAGAAACGATTAAAATCATCACTACATTTTAATACATTTTAATACTCACCGGACTCCAGAATGGTACGAGCCTCGTGCATACGTAACTGCTGTATATTCTCGTTGTTCGTAGTACCTAATAACTGAAACATTTTCTTTAAGATCTTGAGTTCGAGTCTTTTTTATGACGGTTAATTATATGAACTGAAGCAATATCCTCTTGGTTTTGCAGTGGACCCGTGAAGGAATGGCAACACTTGCTGCCCTTAATGTCCTGGTAAAACTCACTGCTCGCCAAATTAAACTTCCTCGCCACAAACATCCTTAAAAACAATTATGCTTTCGGTTTAGTATTTTGATTTGGCTTGTGCTCTTTTGTTAACCTATGTTACAGGGAAAGATTAAAGGATATCCGGTTTGGTCGAATCCAAATAATGTAGAACCATTCCTCGACGAGAATGCTCCTCCTCCAGCTGCAAGTCCAAGCATTGTCAATGCAAAAACCTTAGGTAACTATTCGTCTTCGGTAGCTTTTGGATTAGAAATTTATGTTCAACGATAATGAGATTCTCGTTTTTCATGTTTGGATTATGACATCTGGTAATGAGAAAATTCTCATTCTCATTCTTGATTTGCATTCCGATTTCGAAAATTTCAATGCAAAAATCAGTATATTTAGGGGGAATATGTCATTGAAAACTCTGTTCTTGCACAGGTTTACCAGTTTCGAAGCTATAAACTCGAGTTCTTGTTCGTGTACGAGCCTTCAGAGAGAAATTTTGTGAATCTTTTGAAGTATAGGCTCTTGAGAACCATGCAAAAATTATTGTGTATGTGGAGCTTTCATTGTAGTGTATAATTGCTTCACTATTGTGTATTGTATTGGTTGCTAATTATGTACAAGGTAAAATGGAACAACACACATGATGCTTCTTCTTGTTGTTGGTGTTGTTATGCTTTGAATTATGCATATTCCTTGAGTCGCAAGAAAAGTAGAGATTTGAAATTGGACTTAATTGATCAAAGCCTAAAATGACTTTCAAAACCCTAATCACAGCTTTCATATATAGTTTCCATATGCTTCAATGGAGGCACAAAAACCTTGTCCCTGACTAAGACTTTTATCCAAAGCCACACATTTATCTTCAAATCAATGAAAATGAGGATTGAAAATAAAAAGTTGGACAAATAACGTATGTATCGTCTAAACGTTGATAGATATCAATCGAAAACACGTAAAAGATGGATTGATACACTACCAATTAATCGTCATCAACACTAAACTTAAAAGAAAAGGTTACCAAATTAACAATTAATAACAAAATAACTAAACAAAAGGTCTAACAAAAACCCTAATGTGAACCTAAAATGACTTTCAAAACCCTAACCACTTAATTACTTCCATAGTTGTGAAGCTCATATGTATCCAAATAGTGCTCATATTCTTCATGAGCTTCAATGGAGGCACAAACCTTGTCTCTAAGCCTTTTATTTTCCTCCTCCAAAGCAGCACACTTCTCTGCAAAACGATGAACAAGATCATGATAATATTTACCCCACAATCTGTGATGATAAAGCTTTGCATCCAAATCATTGTTCTCTATCACCAACAACTCCATTTTCGCCTCACAATCGCGCAGATTCTTCGCGTAAACCGCGCTATTCGTGGACTCGACGTATAGTTTTGCAGCAAGATCACTCATTTCTTCTTGAGTGGAGTCCATGACTTTCTTTTCATGTTCTTGTAGCTTTGTTTCCAAGCATTTCTTGTAGAATTCAGATTCTGAGACTTGTTCATAGAGATCTGCAACAAGGTCACTGATTTGCTCTTTCAGATTCTTGATTTCATTCTTGTGAAATTCCCTTTCTGTCCTCAGAATTTCCTCCCATTTTTGGTTGTTGGTTTCTTGGTTGCCTTCATTTTTGGGTATTTTAGGGTTTTGTAGTGCAAAAGGGTCAATTTTTGGGTTCTTGAATAGTATACTCTTCGTTTCTGTTCTCATAATTTCCTCCAATCTTTCCTTCATTTTCTTGCGAAACAAACATTGGTCACAGCTGCATTCAATTTTGGGTTCTTTAGGGTTTTGCTCTGCAACTTCATCTTCTTCCACCTCCAAATTAGGGTTTTGCTCTACAGCTTCATCTTCCACCTCCACATTAGGGTTTTGCTCTACAATTTTATATACTTCCACCACAAAATTAGGGTTTTGCTCTACTACTTCATCTTCTTCCACCTCCAAATTAGGGATTTGCTCCACAAATTCCTCTTCTTCCACCTCCAAATTAGGGTTTTGCTCAACAACTTCATCTTCTTCCACCACCAAATTAGGGTTTTGCTCTACAACTTCATCTTCTCCCACCTCCAAATTAGGGTTTTGCTCAACAAATTCATCTTCTTCCACCTCCAAATTAAGGTTTTGCTCTAAAGATTCATCTTCCACCTCCACATGCTCAACTCCTCTAGGGTTCTCTTCCATGATTTTGGAATTCGATTCTCCAATGTTTTTGTTTTTCTGCATAAAATAAAAATAAACAGAGTGAAATTTGATGCATTTTTTTATTGAAGCCGTTAAAATTGATCAAACACAAAAGTTTAAACTGATAGGTGGAGGGTCCAACGTATATATCAAGTGACGAAAAACTTCACATTCTTTCAGTGTGAGATACATTAACACTCCCCTCAGAATTAGCTCTCGTACCAATGTTAAGTTTGATTCAAGCCAAAAGTTTAAAGTGATAAGTAGTGGACTCAACGTGTATATTAAGTCACGGCATACTTCACATTCTTTCAATGTGAGTTACATAAACAGAAACGACAACTCGAACACTCATTTTAACAAAAATTGTTAAGAATCTGCTTAGGCTCGATTATAACAAAACCGAGCAAAATATTAAGCGAATCGAGCTCAAGAGACTCAATAAAGAGCCAGCTTGTTTATACTGTAAACTAAACTGCACCTATAATCACTTTCTATAGATTTTGATGATATAATTAACAAATTAAAATCCAAAAGTTAGAACTTATGACTGAAAATAAAAATCTCTTGAATCATTACCAAAATATTTATGAATGTATAGAGAGGGAGAGAGTTTTTGTTACTCACCTTAGGGTTAGGTTCATAGAATGATAAAATTCTACTAAACTTGTAGAGATAATTTAATAATCCCAACAAAGATACAGCAAGATAGCACCACCTTCCTCCAATGCTCCTACACAATTTAGGGATCAAAATTGCCACTCCCTCAATGAAGAAACAAACATTATAGGCCTGCAATTCAAATAAATATTACATCAATTAATAAATAATTGCATAATCAAAACCCACATTAAGATTGCTATAAAATAAAATAAAATAAATACTCACATTTGAGTAATTAGGGTTGATGTGTTTATTGAAGTAACAAGTGAGGAACAAGATGATGATGAGAGCTCCATCTCTCTTATAAGAATCTTCAAAGAAGAAAGAAACTATTGATGCAATTCCTATTCCTATGATCTCTCCATGATACCTAAGCACTCTCTCAATCTCTTCAGCCATTGATTTTTGCTTCTTAATTAATTAGGTTTATTGAGTTTTGAAGAAGAAAATAACACAATTGTGTGTTTCAATAATTAAACCCTATTTATAATAATATATAGTGGTTGAGTTTTACTATAAATTTAATTGCTTAGTGGTTTAGGAATTCAAATACGGATAATATTAGGAGTAACAAGATATTCTAGTTATATTTGCGATCCAATAAATATTTTATTTATAATTTGTTATTTTGTTTTTGTTTTTGGTTAGCTATATATATAGAATATGGTAAAGAGATGTTTGTTTGGTTTTTATTGGGCCATGAAATATGCTCCGTTGGGTTTAACTTTTTGGTATAAAATGTGTGGGCTTGCCGGACCCGACTCAAAATTTAGACGAATAAGATCAAATTAAATTTTATATTTTTTTTTGGTTTGGAATCATAGTCATCTCTAAACACAATCGTATTATATGCGTTGGACCTAGAGCTAATAATTTGAGTTTTATCGCTTTTTATGTTTGTGTTGAATAATTTTAAATTCTAACCCGACTTGCAGGAGGAATTGCCCTGGAACATGGTATAACCTGACTCGAAAATTGATTAGGTCTTTTTTCATGCGACTTGAACCAGCAAAAATGTAAGTCGGGTTTCGTGTACTCGCATATTCAACATACACGTAACAATAATAATTAAAGCTCAAATTGATACTTGCACTATTAACAATTAACTTCAATAGTACATCTACTTTTAAATGAACAAATTTAGTCATCTTATTATCTCAAAGTAAACCGAATTAATTCGCTATGTTAGTTGATCGTGAAGTGTGCTGATATGGTCTAACGATCAACTAGTAGTCAATTCATCAGCTCTACAAAAATAAGAAGTTAGTTATTGAATGTTATTTTTGAACACCTCCTTTGCAGATGAGTCACACGATTCAGTGAAAAATGGGATGTGTATATAAGAAACAACTTTGAGCATGGAAATACGAATCTGTACCGAAAGTCCAAACAATACAAATACTATAGAGAATTCTATCAATAAAATGAGAGTGAGAAAGTTTGTGAATTTAGTAACTGGTCATCTTCCTATTGCAATTGATGATGTATTTATACTTACAATCGATAGTTAATTATATGTCATCGTGCAGTTGGTTGATGATAAGTATTTACATAGCATAATGACTCACTATGATCCAATTGAAAATGCAAAATTGTAACATAACTTACTATGCTATTATATTCCATTTTTTAGAATATATGCTTTATTCCAATAAATATTTAATTGTAGTGAATTTTTTTATAATAATTATTCAAGATATGGTCTCTGTCAAGTTGGTAAAGGGTCCCACATCCGGACCCACTACCGAAAAAGATCACGCTATGTTTTCATTTTTCAATCCGTCCAATCACCTCTCGCCACCTCAGCATTTCAGACCTCGAGTCCAACCTACTCGCGCGCTACTATATATAACACCTTCTTCTCTGTAACAAAACCGATACTCCGTCACTTCCAAGCTCTGCTCCAACTCCGATTCTCTCCGAGTTCCGGCCGATTCATGGCCGATTCTTACGAGCCACTACCGAGTCATGACCAGCTACTTCAGACTAGTACGAGAGCGACACGTGTCGCTTCTCTCGACGTCCTCCGCGGTCTCTCCGTCTTCGTGAGCTTTCTCTACTCTTTTTTTTTTCGTTTCTGAGGAATTCAAATTTTCCATCGGTTCTTGTTTGGATGCTGAGAAAATGACGGAAAGTGAAATGGAAATTAGATGAGAATACTAATTATAGCTTTCGTTGTTGTCAGCTTATGATGCTTTTTTCCGTTTTTGTGAAATTCAAAATTCTCCATCGGTTTTTGTTTGGTTGCCGAGAAAATGCTGGAAAGTGAAAAGGAAAGTAGATGATGATACTGATTATTGCTTGTTTTTGTCAGCTTATGATCCTTGTCGATTATGGAAGCTCATTTTTCCCAATTATTGCTCATGCTCCATGGAATGGTGTTCGCTTAGCTGATCTTGTGATGCCGTTTTTTCTCTTCGCTGCTGGTTTGTCTCTAGCTCTTGTGTACAAGGTACCAAATCTGATTTGTTTTTCGATTTTCTGTATAATAATTTTTTCTTCAATATTTGAATCCATGGACAATTATGATTCAAACGATAGTGTATTGTATGGTTTTGAATTTTGATTAGAAAGTGCCAAACAGAGTAGAAGCTACAAAGAAGGCAGTGCTTAGGGCAGTGAAGCTGTTTTTGCTAGGAATTCTACTTCAAGGTAGTTTTGCTGTTGTTGATTCATTTTCATTTTTCAGTAATGTTCTTCTACATCTGCCCTGTGGAATTTCAATTTGCATTGGTTTGATTTCGAGCCATTGATTTTCCAGTGTTTTTAGTTTCAAATTGAGGTACAGATCAGTATTAATACCATATGTGTGCATTTAGTGGGAAATCAAATACCTACAGTAGAATTTCAACTGTGTTCGTCTCTAGAATTTGATTAAACTGTTGTATTTGCTAGATTGACTGTACGGTTAACAAGTATTTTGCATGTCCTAGTCATGTTTCGAATCCTATTAGATTGAAGTCAAATTTTATTCCAAATTCTTTGTCCATTCAAACATCGGATTTTAGCTCAAATTCAGAATTTCAAATCAAATCCAAGATTCCAGTCAGACCATTATGCTGTTGTTTTTGCTAGATTGACTGTATGATCAACAAGTATTGTGAGAAGTATACGTGATTCATGTTGATTCAGGTGGCTATTTGCATGGAATTACCTCCTTGACATATGGTGTAGACATTGAAAGAATACGCTGGCTTGGCATTTTGCAGGTATATATGTTGTTCAATTATTTTCTCAAAATAAGTTGATTTTTGCCTCTAAGAAATTTGAATTCAGAGAGGTAATGGAACTAATTTAGTAACTGGTGTCATTATTTCGGATTCTGTAATGATATCATGAACCAGTTGTGCATTTTATGTGGTCCTGAGTAGTATTTATGCAGTACTGCCAAAAAGTAGAGCTGTCAATTCGTGCCTCAACACAACATGACACGGAACCAGTGTGTTTGGGCTCACTAGTTTTGTAATCGTGTTGTGTTCGTGTTGAGTCTAAAAAAACACACACTTAATTATTTGTGTTGTGACATGGACATCACGTCCAACACGCACACTTAGGGGTTCTAATAGTAAATTAACAACAAAAAGAAACTAGTTAGTCGTATTGTTTATACGATTTTTGTATGATACTTAGCAATAGCATAGTTATGTTTTTCCTAGAGCACGATTACTAAACGTGTCGTGTTGGCTCATGTAGCCCGGGTCCACTTTCAACAAGGCACGTATGTACGAGTTGCCAACTCTTGTTTTTGCAATGAGAAGTTTCTATGACACAGATAGCCCATCGGGCGGCTGAGTCAGAAATACATCACTGTTGAAAATGGCTGATCACATTTTTACAATGTATTGTGCAATTAATTTATGTTTGTCTTCACCAAATGCAGAGGATATCTATTGGATATGCTGTTGCTGCTTTATGTGAGATTTGGCTTCCGTTCCAGATGAACAGAGAAGAAGATTCTTTCAAGGGAAATCACTCACAGTGGTAGGATTTAACTTATGGAAATGTTTTAAATATTGCAATTCTAATAGCTGGTTCACACTCTGCCCAAAAATGAGTGTCCACTTTCCCATTTTCATAGAATTTAAGGAGTTAGTTAAGGTTAGACTTTCCCCTTTATAGTTTATACCTCTTGTCCTCCTGTTGTGACAAACTCAAATGGGTTCTAACTAAATTATTTTAGGAATATTTTTGGTAATTCATGATGCATAACTAAACTGTAAGATAAAAAACGCGGACACTCATTTTGGAACGAAGGGAGTATTATTTTTACATTATTAATCTAAAATTTAAGTGCGATCACATGGCTTTTTTGCTAAATGTAGATCGTATTCCTCCCTTCATTTCTATTTTTATTAGCTGGTAAGCCAAGTTTGGTACCTTTAGATCGTCTCCTATAATTTACAAGGGTACTGCGAACACATAAAGTTCAAGAGTCGGGATGGTACTAAAGGTCCAGGTCTCTGGTATCTTCCTCCTAAATACTTGATTAACAAATGATAAGATCAAGCAATGAGTTTAAAGCACACGTACACAGATACAAACACATGCATATTACAGACTTCGAATGTTTCCGAGCAATTTATTGTCGTGCGCTGCAGATGATTCCTACTCCACAACAGCAATATAATCCCAAAACCAGCATGTGCACACATACATTTCCTTCCCATTCTATTACAAAAAGTGTATTGATGTTCTTATGTACAATAAGAATTACTCCTAGAATTGGGCTATTGTTAAACTCATTATGGTTACTTTCATCTTCTGTTCCTTAGGTGTATCATATTTTCACTCTCAGCAATATACCTGGGATTATCATACGGTTTATACGTTCCAGACTGGAAATTTGAAATATCACCCTCATCCCCATCTTTGCTTCCAAACAATAGCTATGGTTATACGGTGAGTGCATGCTCATCTCTTTTGCTTGTGAGTATGGTTCAATTACAAGATCATGATACAGCATAACATTCAACGCAGGTAAGCTGCTCTGTTAGAGGTGATCTTAGCCCTGCATGTAATGCTGCTGGAATGATTGATCGCTATGTTCTCGGTATTGATCATCTATATATGAAACCTTCTTACAGAAACCTGAAGGTATCTTTAACTTGAAGTTACACGCCGTATATTGCTTAACAATATTACTCCCTCCGTCCCAAAATTAGTGTCATGTTTCTCGAACTTTTGTTCATTTTCAGAAAATTAGTTATGTATGAAACGTCAACGTCAATAGTATCCTTATAATAAGTTAGTATCCATTAAGTTTGTTATAACACATAATCATGTGGATATAGGAGTATATACCACACTAATTAATTTCTCCTTAATTTTTCTCAAAATAGAAACAAGGACACTTATTTTGGGACGAAGTGAGTACATTAAAACTTAATCCTAATCCGAACTTTATTTCACAGGAGTGTAACTTGTCCACTGATGGTCAAATTCCAGAAACTTCTCCTTTGTGGTGCCATGCTCCTTTTGACCCTGAAGGCATTTTAAGGTGGCCAAACTGTCCTCTTTTCTTTTCATAAGTCCTCTTTGAACTGTTTGTTATTTACTTCAACTCCACTTTATTACACATGATTGCACCTCTAGTAACTTTTAATGATCATTATTTACTCTATTGTTGTAATTATTCACAGCTCCATAATGGCTGCTGTGACCTGCATTATCGGGCTTCAATATGGTCACAGTCTTGCATATTTGCAGGTGAGATGTTCATACACCATCATTAATCCGCACCCTATTTTTAAAAAAATCTTAAATCCCTGCTTTTATGGTGGTGCCCTATGCACAATTTTGGCTGGAGTTCGTGATAAATAAAACAGAATTGAAGCTTTTTGTTGAATCATTTTCTTAAGTGTAAGTAACTTGGTATGGTGACATGTTTGTGAGTGCAATGGAATTCACCTCCGGTGTGGTAGAGAAAGTAAAAAGTCAACTTTTCACCTTAGAGGGTATAATAATTTATAGTGGGAGTGTCTGATTCTGATAGGTTGGAGTGAAGTGGCTTCTCAATTCTGGTTGAGGAGAGTTCCAAGTGATAACAACGAGTAGATACATTAAACTTGAACATGTAGTGAGTTTCGACTTAATCGTAATGTTGTAAGGCACATGACCCTTAAAACATGGCCCAAAATAGCATCCACGTGTTATTAGTATACTTTAGGCTCCTTTTCTCATTGGTCTCTCTATTTCTTTTACCCTATTGATTAACATTCAAGAAGCTTATTTCTCTTTCTCGTTAGTTTGTGACTTGTGAGCACATCTGATGCTGTACCATTATTTTCCAGGACCACAAGGAGAGACTAGGCAACTGGGTTATATTTTCAGCTTCATGTTTGGTCCTTGGTCTGTTTCTTGATTTCATGGGTAAGCTAAAATAAGCTCTTACTTTTTGCCTAAATTGTAAATTTTGTGTACGTCTATATCTATAGAAAAGAAAGCTCGATAAAACATTCCAACGTTAAACAATTCTTGACCGACTTTGGTTCACTACATGATCTTCACCGCAAGTGTCACTACCAATGTATGCTTTAATGTAGACTTACATTGGATAATGGATATTAACTCTGCTCTTTCTTCTCTCTTTCAGGCATTCCTGCAAATAAATCCCTTTACACACTAAGTTACATGCTGATCACTTCTGGCATAGCAGGAATCACATTTTGCGGTCTCTATATATTGGTTAGTAAATCGAATTTGAAGCTGGGAAATATCTTAGTTGTTCAAAGTCTTGTCACTCAGCTCTCGAACTATGACAGATTCATAAACTTCCTAAAACCAAATTGCACGAATGCAAAACTACACTAAACTTCGAACGTGTTGCACATAATCACGTTGAACTTTGAAAAGGAGCAATTAACTATACTTACGTTCAATAAGTTGCACCAATAATAACAATGTTAACTTTTTATATGAAAGACAAAATGCCCCTATATATATTTGTTTCGAAAAGTATGTGTAGAGTCAGTTGTTAAAGTTCAAGGTATGCAACACATGTGAACTTCGATGCAGTAAAAAGGTATTTTATGTTGGGACATTTTTGACTTCTTAATAAAAAGTTAACACCAATATTAATTGTGCAACATATTGAGACTGTGCTTAGATTTTTTACTTTAAAGTTTAATGCAGGTTGTGTGCAATACCTGCAAAGTTCAGTATAATTTTGTGTAATGTATCCTATTTTCTTCCCTACAGGTAGATGTTTACGGATACAAACACTTGACATTTGTGTTGGAATGGATGGGAATGCATTCCCTGGGAATTTTTGTTCTGGTAACTTCTAATTTAGCTGTTATCGTGATTCAAGGATTCTACTCGAAATCTCCCGAAAACAACATTGTAAGTCTTGTTACAAGATTATGTCATCGGTGCAACTCCAAGTCTCTATCAGATTCACCTATTTCTTGTCCCTCAGGTTCACTGGATTGTAACACACTTGGTGCACAGATAATACCATCAAGTTCAAGCCAATAGGTATAGTTTTTTACTACATAATAACTAGAGTTGTCAATTTGGATCGGAACACGCAGCCACATGAAACCCAGTCAATATTTTTTCACAGGTTTGGGTTGTATAAAATGGACCCGGTCAATTTTTTAGTTGGGGAAACCCGTATGAATCCCCACATTTTACACATTAAACTCAAAATCCCCACCTCACACCCATTTTCTAGTCGGGTTTGGTTAGGTCTATTAATATCGATTTTGTCTTCTAGATATATTGCATGGAGTTTCAGCAAAAAGCTAATGTTATGATCCAAGTTCCAGGTATGATGTGTTTGTACATTGTTGATGTGTATATAGATGAGGTTGTGATTTAAACTCCCAATTGGCATGTTTAGATGAGATGATTAATTCATAATTCATACATAGGAATTAGGAAAGGATAATTAGGTAGCATTTGAATGGAATCAAGCATGAGAATGAGAATGAAGATAGAGTTTCTCATTTTTCGTATTTGAATTATGACTTTTCAGTCATAAAAATACTTTAGAACAACAATTTTTGTTTCATTCTAATCCCAATATTTATCTTAACTCTTATTTGAAGATTGACCGGACGAGAGTTTATGAAAAAACATTAGTTTTTCGACCGTGCATTATAAGTTCAAAATAGTAAGTTAAAAGACTTAGAAGCTAGTATGACATAGATAATAAAAATAAATTGTAGCTAAAATATTAGGATAACCAAAAGCCCCTCCAAACTATTCAAATACGAAATTTCAGCATAAACATTAATGAAGTTGAGTTGTCTCGTTCAGTAACTCGTTTTGTTCGAACCAATCAAATTTCAATTAAATTTGAAAACATCAATATTTTAACTTAAAAAATACTTTAGCTCTGATATCAGTTGAGCAAAATGCCTCGTGTCGAGTTTTGATTGGTTCCTATTTCTAGCGTCAGATATTATAGAGAACTTAAATAAATCAGGTAAAACACCAAAAAAGTGAATGATAAAAGCAAAGCAAATATTGGGGTGAGTTGCTATCGAATACAAACCTTAGACAACAAGGAAATTTCCATTATTAGGAAATGGAAATTGACAAACCCACTTCACAAACCATGCTTTAGCTTTGAAAATACAATTTTACCTAACTATAATTATTATAAGATTATTGAATTATTAGGACTGAAACTAGTTTTGTGTCCTAACCCACTAAACCATCAAGTTATTAGAGGATCCAAGTGTACTTTAAAATTAGTACTAATTATTTCAAGAAATCAATTTAGTGATGATTAAACTAATCATAGTGGATGTTGTGAGATAAAAATTGTACAACAACTTTATTTAATCCAAAATAAAATAACACATAATTCTAAAAATAAAATAAAAATAAAACAGCTTTTTTTTTTTCTTGTCTAAACCATGAGGTTCCCGAGTGGGCCCGCCCACTAGCGGTTGGCACCTTTAAG
>JAYMTF010001313.1:0-24317 GCA_036897485.1 Pelargonium nanum | reverse complement strand
AATTCTAAGGTTAGGACACGTGTCCAAAGAGGGTGTTGCTTTATATATATATATATATAGATTTCTGATGCCATTATTTATTATTCACAGCACATGGCATTGGCATCAACTTTTGCCTAATTCACCCTAAAATGAAAATATGGCTTTAAATATCACTAGAAAGAACCTATCATAAAGCTACTCTACAAATCACTACCTATAATCAAGATGCTTCAGACTTTAGATATTGAAAGACAGGCTGGAGATGACTTAAAACAGATCTTATCAATTTTTGAAAAGTAAAACCAGATCAAGCAATTCTACATATCTACACTAAAAATCCAAAACCAAATCCAAACTAAAATCCAGATTGCCAAAACATGATAATCATCCATCACCAACTTGACAATGTTGGGCAGATCTCATCTCCAATTGAAGCAATAGATTAGTCATTGGACAACTCATAGGAATGTAGGTACCAACTAGTAGTCACTCATTAAAAGGACAGAGACATATTCAAGCATGCATAACAATCACACCAATAATGAAATGAGGATTCAGAGATATTAAAAAAATCAATAGGGGGGGTTCATGATTAATGCCGCCAATTAAGTGTAGTTCACAAAAAAGGATGTGAAATATTTGTTCTCTAGCCTGCTCCATAAAAACAGCTGTGTTGGAGACCCTTTTATGGTCTTATTTTCACAAGATATTGTTCATTTCCATTCTTCAGGAAAAAAATTAATCTGACATGATCTAACAACCAAACTCTTCCGGTTGTAGCAAAATGTGGACAACGGACAACCTATAGTAAGGAAAACAATTATGCAGTTGCTTCCTTCAGATAGGCAATGAGATCAGCACGATCTTGTGGCTTCTTCAACCCAGGGAAAACCATCTTTGTTCCAGGAATATACTGCACACACCAATTTCAAAGCCAAACATCAGCTACATGATACTTCAGAATAAAAGCATGACTAAAGGTTACAAATGTGATTCAGTTCATATAATCTGACACAGCAGTCAACAAATAACAGTGTTCACAATGAAACTTCCACCACAGATATATTCTGTGAAGTAGGCAAATCAACTTCATGACATGAATTAACTCCTTACAATACAACTCAAAACCCAACACCTACTGAACTAGGAACAGCCTCTCCTCTCTCCCTACCTATTTGGGGAGTAAGATCCTATATCTTCCAACTGAGACCCTTATAAGGTCTAGTTGGAAGCATCTATTTTGCTTTCTTCACAACACACAAGCTGACAACCATAAATCGTTATAGTAACTTTGAATTTGTGATAACAGGATTTTCATCACTAGATAGATGCTTGGCAGAGACATTTTTAGCATGAAACCAACGTATGCAAGGAGGCAATACTTTTTGGTTCTCTGGCATCCCAAAGGCCAAAGCATTGTTATGGAGAATAAATTATCAACAGTTTAATATCTTTTAAAACCAAATCTTAATTGAGATTTCATCTCCTATTCCTAATTGCAAAGAACATTGGAAATAATATAGAGTGATACAAAAGATGAATCTTAATTTCCAAATAGTCTTGCCTCAGTTGCAACCTTTCAGAAACTGGGATCAATTGGCATTTTTAACATCAAGCCATTAAAAACATGGCAAAACAATTCAAACAACCATACAGAAACACCTAGCAAATGAACTGATCAAGAACATAGGTTATTTATTTTATGTTTTATTGTAAAACAGTAATAAGTTTGCCCCCTCTGAAAATAAAACAATTTATTATATGATGTATTCTAGAATAACTAAAAAGCATCTAATTAGAATACATTATTTGGCTTAGAGTGAACCCCCAATCAAATTAGAATACATCATTCAAATTTACTGAACCCAATCACCCAAAAATTCATTGGGACAGGTAAAGGTAATATTTAATGAGGTGTGTCATGTTGTGATTGATTCGGCTCATCCTAAGCCAAGAAATATTCAAATATTTGAGAATTGATTTTGTAAGATTAACATTTATGTTTTACTATAAATAAAAGTAACAAGTTTGTCCCCATTTATGTTGTACAAACACGACATGATTACTAAACGTGTTGGATTCTCCCACGCAAACACGACACAATAATAGAATGTGTGACCCTAAGCACGCTAATTTCGTGTCCTTCCGTGTGTCATGTTACGAGACAAATTGCCAACTCTAATGAAGACAATACACACCCCAAAACAAGTTGCGCAGTGCAATCAGATTTTGGTTCAACCCTTCATCACAAACCTAAATGACCTTAGGGAAAGTCACTTATTTGCCTTATATGCCACAAAATACATACCAAATTAATCTACACATGAACCACACTCTCATCTGACTTTGACATATATTCCTCACTTTATAAAAAAATCCAAATGCCCAAATTTACGTTTGAAAATAAGCAAGCTGCAAGTCTAATAACACACAACATAAGTATCATGACATCATCACTCTTCAGAACCATATCGATACTCAGATGGAAGTGAAATTAACAGGCTACAAAAGTGTAAACAAAACAATGCCATAACAACTGAACAATGACTTACTTCTCATCTCGAATCTTTTCAAATATCACATGTTAGGCTACTTAGCACACATTTGAAACCTCTAGTTAAGCTCAGGACACTAACTTCTATCGTATAGAAATTAAGCATAAATAAAATCGAGAAAAGAAAAACAGATTAGTAATAAGCCCATACCTTCTTGGGGTTAAGCAAGTAGTCATACAATGTCTTCTCTTCCCAGATGACAGCCATACTTTTGTTTGCAGCGGAGTAAGAGTATCCAGCTGTTGTTCCTGACTGCCTTCCAAAGAGGCCATTCAAATTAGGGCCTGCATGTTTCAAAAACTCAATTAATTAGTTTTGAAGAGCATTAAACTATATAGTTGGTAATCAATACAGAACAGGTAATGGGCATGGATTATTGCTTCTTTGAATTTCTAAAAAAATAGTAAATAGATTCCAATAAAATGAACTGTGAATCCTTATTCAACAGATTAGTATGAACCAATACAGTTTCGTAAAATGAGAAACACATCTTCCCAGAAATGCTAGTTTTAAAAATAAAAAACAAACTGACACCTGAAATTTCAGCAAGATTAATCAGAACTACAAACTGGATCCAGCATACGAAAAAACTTAGCTGAAAATGACCGAAAACATGGCAGCGTAAATTGAGACCAGCATATCAGATCTAGAACATCGCAAAAACTAGAGAAATGAAATAATCCGAACCTCATCAACTCCAAACGAAGCGAACACATATCAGAACATCAATTACTAGATTCATATACAATTGAGAGACAAACCAAACTCCATGAACCTATTGACTTTCACATCAAAACTCAATCGACGAAACAATTAAACAGATAGATATATGTAGAGAGAGGTTTGACCTTGTTTGTGACCAGCGCCTTTGTCGACGGTGTGGCACTGAGCGCACTTGGTCTTGAAGATCTTCTCTCCGGCCTTTGGGTTAGCGGGCGGAGCTTCGTCAAACGATGCCATTTCACTCTACTCCGACCGAAGCTAGCAGATCTCTCTGAAGAAGATTTCGATCTCCGTCAATCACAGCGCCGAACAACAGCAAGAGCTTTCTAGGGTTTGCTTGGAGAGGAACTTTCCAGGCAATATAGTCAGCACAAGGCACACGAATCTAAGATGGTGGCCACGCGTCTTGACCGTGGAAAATGACGAATATACCCTTCCCTCATTTATTTCTAATTCGTACACTGATTTTATTTTGACTAATGATTTTACTGCTAATTCTCTATTCCCCGCCGAGTTTTCTAGAAGGTTTGGTGGCAGTTAAATAAATTGAATAGAAAAACGATTGGCTGATGTTGACTGCACGTGTCAAGAAGTTAGCGGCTAGTCTACGGAGATGCAATGTTCTAATTCTCTTTGGCTCGTTGAATCTCCGCCGTTGTTTATTCGTGATTGGTTTGATACAAGATCTTGTTTGAATGAGAACAAAATGACTAGAAACAAACAAACGAAATGTATCCGGGAAGGGCATTCACTGTGGTGGATATGAGTGTTAATCGATGACGTGACATCACCAACCATGATTTATTGGCTAAGAGTTTCTGTCTGGAAAATCAAAGAGTCAAATTTGAGAGCAAAATTCAATAATATTGGCACATACTTACGCTCTAAGTTACTCAAAATTTGATCGTATCCAATTCAAACTAAAAGTGGCAATTTAAATTTTGGAATGTAATTGAATTGATAGAGTAATTTGAATCCGATTCAAGAAAAGTACAGATGGAATTTGAAGTTTTAGCATAAACTAAGTTGTTTATCCAATACAATTCAATATCAAGTCAACACAAAATATGAACCTTACATGAAAAGTACAACCTTGTAACAGTTCTTCAAATACCACATAAGACATTCGAGCAATACTAGAGATTTGTAGCCAACAAACATTGTGTAACATTGAGTTCCTGATTCCTTTGGACCAAATATGATTCCAGAAACACAATCTATTAGTCTAACACAGTTTCTTACTAAACTACATGCCTCCACATATAAATGAAAAAGAAAAGGTTATAGAAATGGTACAGGAGAAAAATACAGATCATAAAAAAGTCGATCAAGGAAAACAAACATATCTAAAATAAACAAACCAAGAACAAAAATCCTTATTGAAGCTAAAAACTCTTTACAATCAGTTCTTTACCACAAAATTGATATTCACGAGTCCTTACTGTCTTGCTTGTTTGCTACTCAGGGTCCTTGAACATGTGTATGAGGGCGCATAGGCCAGCCAAGCAGTGGAGGTGACCCTGGTGGGGTTACATCCCGGCTAGGAGAAAAAAGGCTCAGCTCCACGTATGCCCCTGTCGAGGGGCCATCTTTTCCTAAAGTTCGGAAAGAAATGGATCCACGCTTTGTTGACGTGTCTGAGTTTCTTCCCGGGCTTATTCCACTACTTCCCTCGAGATGGCTCTCATTAGCAATTAGAGAAATCGTTTCATTCTGATCACCACTAAGCTCCCTTCTCCTAGATTCCAAGTCCTGGAGATTGCCCAGGGCCAAACAATCCGCTACCGGGCAGTACACAAGCATGCAAATGCACACGCCGGCACAGCATAAAAGAGCAAGAAAAGCCAAGAAAGCAAAAGCTTCAAATAGAAAATGCTCGGGTTTAGATAAAACAGATAAACCAAGGAAAAGAACCCTTAATGGAAGGAAACTTGAAACTGAGAATATTAATGTGTAAACTCTCTTCTGCAGACCCTTGTTGATGACCGTTTTCAAAATCTCCCTTCCAAGCCAAAACAAGTAGGCAGTTAGGATAGAAGCGAAAACCCCAAGGACAATGGTACTCAGTAAAGGGTATGTACAGAAGGCAATATCCTCACTATTTCTAGATGTAGCTGAGCTCGTGAAATAATGTGGCAAATTACGAAGATAAGTCTTATCCTTGTGTAGTTGGGGTCCAATGTAGATGATGATGAGCTGAAGAAGAAACACTGGAAGGCAATAGAGAAGAATATAACCTGCTGTTTTTGCATTCCATTTCCGGCTTAGAATACCTGATTCCATCTTCTGTAAAGGTGCTCGGAGCAAAAACACAAGGGTGAGGAACATGCATGGTTCTGCGAACCCCATATTTGAAACAATGTAGCATTTGCAGACGGTTTCCTGCCATTTCCAATTAAGGGCATCCAATACTCTTCCGTCACGTCTCAACAAACTTAGCCGAACGATTTCCCCCAAAGCCCACCAGATTGCAAACAAAATGAATGCGATTCGAATGATCCAAGGACCACTAAAATAACTTAGTTGAATATAGCCTTGACTACGAATGCGAGATCTAAAGTAAAATGAGTAAACAATGCACAGAAAACCGAGAAGAATCAGAAGAGCAACTAGGCAAATCGTCACCACACCGAATGCATCGGCAGCAATTCTCGTCAGGGGCATTACCCGAAGCACAGATTCCACGCATGCTCTCTACCAGCATGGATACAAAAATTCCTCTGACTGCACACACTTCCCACTCAGTATTGATGAGAAGGGCAGAAGCTTCCAATATAAGTTAGAGGATGATTATCTTCACCCAGAATACCAAAAAATATTCATCTCCAAAGACAGACCAGCAACTTTCCCATTTTTAGAAAGTTGGGCAGAAAACATGTATTTCATACATCACCCGATCCAAAACTGACTTTCATTATGTTCAGTTCTAGTTCAAGCCCACAGATCAGAAAAAAGTTCCTTCCTGTTGGCGCTTTAGGTTCTGTGTTCCACCACAGCCACCTAAGACAGATAAAAACAAACCAAACCATAAGGGAAGAGAGAAAATAACATCAGAATCGTAGAACCCAATGAAGTCGATGATAAATGCTTAGACAAATGAAATTTAGAGCATGAACACTGTTACTAATCAAAAGAAATGGTACATCAGAAAGTTCTACTGAATTTCATATGGTTAAAGATCAAACTTTTTCAATCCAATGTAACTAATTTGTGCAACCTAGGGTTGGCCAACAGTAAATATATTATGATTTACTCAGTTACGTATTCAATATGTTCTGATTACAAGGTCTACACATCAGAGATATGTTCAGTATTAAGAAAAGTTTTGCAGCTTTGAATCACTAGCTATCGTTGGCTTTTGAAGTCTATTTTTACATGTCATTCAGTAACCAATTTATGGCTCAGGAAATTGGCTTTGCGTTTTCTAATAACTACACAAACATTTAAACTCTAGAGACTAGTCTAATGATATATTTCACAGGAGATGTAGTTTCGGAAATTAGGCTCAACACACACTATGTATCATGTGCAACATTAATTTTGAATGTAGTATTGTAAATTGCAAGGAGATGGACATGATCCGATGTTCATCCTAAAGATGATAACAATAAAGAATCAAGCAAAACAGGTCATATTTTCCTACACAATAATAATTAAAATTTCATAATAGCCTTTCCTACTCCATTCTGAGAATAACAAAGCACTAAAGAAAGACAAAAGGGCATAACATGTGTCCTTACACTAGCCAACTCTTCAAATCTAAGAATTCCAAATCAAATATAGGTACAAAAATAATTTCAGAACAAAAAAGAATCATAATTTCAAGCACAACATACACTGCTAATAAAACACAGTAGCAAGCCTAATAGCATCAGTTAACGCCAGTTAATAACGAAAATACTTGACAACATTGTACGAAAGAACAAAATAAGTTAAAACCCCCAAAATCAACTCTAAGAAGCATCAAATTAAACAGAATAAACATACAAATTGAGAGCCTAAAACATGCACAGTTGATAATGCCATGAAAAATCCCAACGAAATAGCAAAAAAGCAAGGCACAGCCACAAAAACTATATATAAGCGCTCGCTTCAAACAAAGTAACCATAACCACGACCAAAATGAGGAATTGGTGGATCAAAAGAGAGCTTACAAAGCCGAGAATCTTGATCTGGTGAGCTCCGGCGACGAATCTGCGAGGCGCGAGAGAAGATCAGAAAACCCTAGCTCGCAGAGAAGGAGAAGAAAGGGAAGAACCAGAGACAACAGACACGAGCGAGGGAGAGAGAGAGAGGAACGTAGTTAGGGGAATAGGTGAGTGGGACTTTGTTGGTGACAGGCTGTCTCCAGCTGTGTCGTCCGAAGCACTAGGCTCGGTTCTCGAAGGTGGTTGGTTCGGGTTTATCCGAATCTAGGTGGCATCCCCTCTGGCGGCGTTAACGGCAGAGTCCTATGTTCGCTAGACTCCTGTTTGGCTGAGTGGAGGTAGTTTACACTGTTCTAGAATTAGGTGCTATCCTGAATCAGTTTAACGAAAACGAAACCTTCGTTTGGTTCGCGTCAGATCCCAACCACCATTCATTACACACACTCACTAAACCTTGGGCCTCGATGCGACCCCCAGGCCCAATCGAACAGGTAGTCCATGGCCATCAATGTAGAGCCCCACATAGGGTTGTTCAATTTTTGCCATGACCCGGAAACCCGGCCAGACCACACCCGGACCCGGCCCGGATAGGACCCGTCCGGGATACAGTCTGGGCTGCCACATTTATCCTCTATCCGGTCCTGTCCGGGTCAACCCCGGATGTGCCCGGACCCGGCCCGGAAATTAAATTTAGGTTAGGTTCGATATGATTAATATGATTATTTTAAACAAAAAACTAAAAAAGAGAAAACCGGGTCAAACGGGTCAAATCGGTCCGGGCCAAATGAACAGCCCTAGCCCCACATATTTTCTTAGATAGGTCAGGTTCAGGTTCGGGTTGATAAAGTCTAACCCGAATCCAAATACAAAAAAGAGTCGGTTCGTTTGAGTTTCGGGCTGTGGAACGGATAAAGTTTCATTTTTAAGATTACAATTTACGGAGTCTTACGGAATTGTCTTCAATAGATATGATCTAAAAATTGTCATGAATTTTATATTTCTTAAAGCTGGTCGGATCGAATTTTCAGCGTTTTGCGAGTTAAGTTCCAAATTGTCGGCTCTAAATATGCAGCTAGCTATGGTTGGCACGTCAAGCAGCATACTTTAATGGACCTAGCTCTATGCCTAATATCATTATTTGATTCTTGTTGGTGGTTGCATATGCAATAATATACATCCTTATATTTCTTAGTGCATAACACTCAATAATATGATGAAAGTATAAAATACCACATATGATGTTTATAATTAATAACATGCAACATTTTTCTACTATATATTAAATCGTGCACGTGAATTATTTAGTGTTGAGATGACATTTGAACAAATGATTATTCTTAAACCAACCATAATTTGGCATTGCTTTGAGCTACCGTTTTTACCGTAATTTATTTTCACAATTTCTCGCAATCGACAACAATTTTCTATTCCATCCACTAGATTTCCGCCGAACCTTCTCTTTTACGAAACTGATAACCTTATTGCTCATTTGATTGATTAATATCGAAAAATCCCAAATAGTTTCTCTCCACTCCAACTTTCTCTTCCTCACTCTACTCTTATCTACTAAACAAAATTACTAATTTGTGCCTATTACTCCTTTTCGCCCGAGACCACCTCATATACTTGCACACAAGTTCGCCAAAACTCCCCCTTATTCACGCTTATCAGGAAGGACTCATTTAAAAAGAATAAATACGAGATCTATCCTGTATGCCAGACAATCTTGCCTCCATGAATAAGGTTTTGTCTTTTTTTTATCAGAAGCAACACTAACAACCCTTCAACTCGAATGATAAACGAATATGGTGATAACAAATCGCCTCATCGAATACCCGAGATCGTAATCTGAGTCCACCCGAAATTTTACCGAACCACGCACATTTTGGATATTTTCTTAAAGTTCTCTCTCTCATTTTTATTATTTTATTTTAAGAATTATGTGCCGTCCTGTCATGCATCCATCCCATACTATACACGATCCTCAGAAAATAAACAGAATCCAAGACAACAATACATCACTGCACATCACAAACACAACACAAAACAAAACAAAACAATTCATAGTATTGTAGAGTTGTTGCATAGTAAAAGCTCACGATCTGTCTGTACCAGAAGAAGAAACATTACGCGGGGTCAACAAAACCACCCTCCGGCGGGACCCAATATCGCCACGTGGCGCGACCACAGCTCTCCACCTGAGCAGTTCACGTCTCTAAGCTACAGCAGATGTGATGAACCATCTCTCTCAACTCGTAAATTTGCAAAATATTATATTTGTATTGTAGTTGAGACGTTGAGAAAGCAAAAAACGCAAGAAATTGCAAATTTGCTAATTGCTATGCTTCCTTGACACGACGAGGAAGAGCCGTGTTTCGTGCACGCGCGTCTTCTCTGTTCACTCCCTCGCTTTCTCTCTCTAAAACCTCAACACACATTCCTTCACTTTCTCACTCTAGAATATGCTCTAGCCTTCGCTCCTGAGTTCTGACTTCTCTGCTGCGCCACAAGCAGAGAGCTTTTTTTTTTAAACAGAGAAATTAATTGGTGGTTCGGTCGCAATTGCAGCGATACCCAGATCCGAAAATCTCTCTCTCTTTCGCAGTCGAATCCACAGTCATTCCAAATTCATGAATCGGACAAATTTTATGTTTCCTTCAAGATATTTCCAAATTTGTTTATTTATTTGGTTCGATTTGTCTTTCAGTTAGGTCTAGGTATCGGTTCTCTCTGATTCGTGTGTTTACATTGCGGCCCAGCAGCAATCCTCGTTTCGAATTTCGGAGCACAGCCGCGATTCGTTTTCGTTTCCGAGTGTTGATTTGATATTTTTTTTCCGCTTTTTTCTCGAGATTTTGAGGATCTTGCGGGTGAATCAAGTGCCTGAAATTTAGCACATTTTGGTTCGTTAACCCGATTTTGTGGATTTCTTCTGATTTGGGGATCTGGGTTCTCTTAGATTGGCAAATTAGCCTTCCGGGTTCTCCTTAATTTACATTTTATGGTTAGGATTCTGCTCAGTTGGAGATCTGCTCTCTGTCTTCAATTGGAGAGGATTCAAAGTTGGTTACTTTTCTTTGATTTACATACTAGTTATTTAGCTAGAGGCTTAGAGCTTAGAGCTTAGAGCTCAGTGAGCTTCAGGGTTTCTGGTTTTTAGCTTGAAGCAATCTGAGCTTCCTTAGGGCTGTTGATTTAATACTTTGGCTTTATAGCACAGTAAAGGAACTGAATTTTAGCTTTAGACTGAGTGTCTGTTGATTTCCTGACTGGAATTATGGGTTGCGGTTGCTCTAAAGGAACTCGATTAAATGAGCATTTAGAGAATCATGAGAGAGACAAAATAGTAAAATCAAGTAAGGCTTCAAAATGGTTAGGTCCTTCCTCTAGGATGGAGGAAGCTGTGGTAGAGGATTTTCAGAGTGGTAATGATGTCACTGTCAGGTTGATATCGGATCAGCCTGTGGAGGAAAATGTTGGGTTCATTCCAATATCAACAGATGAGGGGGAGAAGAAAGCAGAGTTTATTGCAAAATCCACTGAACAGGAGCTTCAAAGACGACCAACAATGGATGCTCGGGAACGAGTGGGGCAGATACAACTTAACTCTCCTAGGTTAGTAGGTATGCCGAGTGGGGAAAAAGGAGTACAAGTGGCTGCTGGTTGGCCTTCCTGGCTGACCGCAGTGGCAGGAGATGCAATCAATGGATGGGTTCCTCGAAAGGCAGACTCATTTGAGAAGTTGGACAAGGTCAGTTTTATACTTCACATTTCATAACTCATTTACAGCTTTGGATTTCAAGGAAGTCAGTTAAATTTAAGCTTGTTAGAGATGTACAATTGTATGCATTGGCTGTGTTTATTTGTTAAGAGTTATGCATATTATGATGTTTGGTTTCACCGAGAGAAGTTTCATCAGTTAGAATTCATTCTAGCCCAAAATGGCCTTTGAATGTTTTTCTTATTGGTTGAGTTGAAGGGTAAGTCAAAGCAGCAAGTAGAGCAGGATGAAAGCCTCTTCTGTATTAAGATCTAGCTTAGGTGTCTCCAATGAGCTTTCTAGACTAAGAAAATGGATAGCCTTTACAATTGAGTTGTCTTTTGTTAAATGATTGCATACAGTTATGACTCAGTCATCTTCCTCTTTTCCTGATAGTAACTATTAAGCTGATGATGCAGATTGGTCAAGGAACCTACAGTAGCGTTTACAGAGCCCGTGATCTGGAAACTAACAAATTAGTTGCATTGAAGAAGGTGCGGTTTGCTACTATGGATCCGGAAAGTGTCCGTTTTATGGCAAGAGAAATCATTATCTTGCGCCGGCTTGATCACCCCAATGTCATGAAGCTCGAAGGTCTGATCACTTCAAGAGGCTCCAGTAGTTTATATCTAGTTTTTGAGTATATGGATCATGATCTTGCCGGGCTTGCATCAACTCCTGGGGTTAAGTTGTCTGAAGCCCAGGTATCTGTCTATCTCCTCTCAGTATAAACTAAAAAGTGTTTGGATCGTTAGACTTCATGGAGTAGTTTTCTGAAATGGCTATGTAGATTAACCTTTTTTTTATTTGGTCCTTTCCTGCCCTCTGGAAACCATTTTTATTGTCAGAAAAATGTAATATATTGAATACTTCTGGACTCTAGTGGGAGTTCTCTTTCTTTTAGAAAAAGAAAAAAAAATTGGCTGTAAATGCTTGAGTTGGTTGATAGTGTGCAATTTGCATTAGCTATAATAAGGATAATTTCTTTATTCTCCATTCTTAGTTTATGTATTTTCTTCTAAAGCGAGCTGTTCATATATTTATATATGTAACTAATTCATGTCTTGCACCTGCAGATTAAATGTTATATGCAACAGCTACTTCGTGGACTTGCATACTGTCACAGTCATGGGGTTCTGCATCGTGATATTAAAGGTGCAAATCTTCTGATTGACAACAATGGCAATCTCAAGATTGGCGATTTTGGTCTGGCAACATTTTTTGGTTCACGCCAGAGGCAACCTCTTACAAGTCGTGTTGTTACTCTGTGGTATCGACCTCCTGAGCTTTTACTTGGTGCTACAGATTATGGAATTGCTGTGGATCTGTGGAGTGCAGGTTGCATTCTTGCAGAACTGTTTGCCGGGAAGCCTATCATGCCTGGAAGAACAGAGGTAAGAATTTATAGCTTCAATTTTTTTAGTTCTTGAATTTTATTTTAAGTTGTTGAGTGATTCAATTTGATCAGCTTCCTAGATCTCATTATCTATCCTTAATAGGTTGAGCAACTGCATAAGATCTTCAAACTTTGTGGCTCTCCTTCTGAAGAGTACTGGAAAAAATCCAAATTACCACATGCAACCATTTTCAAGCCTCAACATCCTTACAAGCGATGCTTTGCTGACACATATAAGGACTTCCCTTCATCATCTTTAACCCTTTTGGATACCCTTCTTGCAGTAGAACCTGATTGCCGTGGATCAGCTTCTTCAGCACTTCAAAGCGAGGTAAATCTTATATTTATGTTGTTTTTTTTGTTTCGGATTTTGCATTTCATTTCGTTATGATTTTTGGGTTGTGGCCTTTGTGACAAAACTCTGGTTTTGTTTTTGCTTTTTTCCTCAAGAACTGTGAATGTGGAACCCCACACAATATATTAACCCACGGCTATGTTTTTAACATATCACCATTCGTAGAAATCTGACATCTGCTGATTGGTGTTTGAACTTTGTACTCAGAACATACATCGGGTAATACTAAGTAGTAATAAGCTCTCCGTCATAATTAATATAATCTCTGGAATAGGTGAAAACATGCAATGGGTTTCTTTCCAAGAGTTGGCCATTACAAAATTTAATTGCATTTGATGCTATGACCCCACGCCGTTACTGTTATTTAAGTTGGTTTACTCAAAGAGGGAGAGAAGATAAGAGATTGGATATTGGGACTCTCCTTGTTAGGCACTGCTATAAATAGTTTTTAGAGCACATTGTACTAACTGCTCCCAAGAAGCCTTGAAAGGCCACATTCTTTATATTCACTTTGTACTCCGCTTTGCCCAATGAAATGTTCAGACCACATTTTCCTCTCTTTCACTTCAATTCCTTTGTCACTCAAATTCTCAAGACAGTGTCGGTATCCTTATCGGGATGTGGGGTATTCAACATTTCATTTCTATGTCTGCACATTGTTGATTTTGAGGCTGCATTCTCAATCCTAAGGTGCTATTTTATTCTTTTTGCAGTTTTTCACGACAAAACCTCTTCCTTGTGATCCATCAAGTTTGCCCAAGTACCCGCCAAGCAAAGAGTTTGACACCAAGCTTCGAGAAGAGGAAGCTAGAAGGTGAGCCATATCCAAATTATATGTTATTCAACTTTCATACGAATGAATCTATCTCTTCCCGCTTTGTTTTCTCTGGGTTTACGTCTTACGATACCCATATGTTTATCTGAGACCAGGCGAAAAGCAGCTGGTGGTAAAGGACGTGAACATGAATCTACTAACAGGGTTTCAAGGGAATCTAAAGCTGTACCGGCGCCAGATGCCAATGCTGAGTTGCAGGCATCCATACAGGTAATTTCTTCCTTGTAAATATACACATAGGATATAAAATGCGTATTAAGATGTATCTGCCACTCATGCTCATGCAATTGTGTGCTAATCGTTAGTTATGATGTAATTATTTTTCTCTGTTCCTCCCCTTGATCAGAAACGAAAAGGGCAGCCTAACCCTAAAAGCATCAGCGAAAAGCACAATCCCGAGGATGGTGGCTCTGGCTTTCCTACTGAGTCATTCAAGGGAACAGCGATCCCTTCCATGACATTTGGTTCTTCTTCAAGAAATGGTGCAGAACTAAGAACACAGAGATCTTACATGGATCGGGGGGCAGCTCAATTGTCCAAGTTTTCCAATTCAGTTGCACTTCGAGGCAGTTCACGGTTTGAGAGTGCCAGAGAAACTAGCATGAATCCTCACTGGCCAGAGGAGCGTTATAATGGAACATACAACCATCTCGATGATGGCGAGTCATCAGCAAAGCACGATTGGACACACCATTTGTTGAATGGGCAAAAGTCTTCGCATAAGGATGAGCAGCTCCCAGGAAAGGGTTCTACAATGGTAAGGAAATATCTGAAAAATAATCAATTTAGACAGTTGTTTTCTACTTTCACTCAATCAAACTAAAAAATTCGAAGATTCATCCAAGTGGTAGTAATGCAACGACTAGGGATGTAGAGCTGGATAAGAAAACAAAGTTTCGTATTAGATTATAAATTTACTTTTGCAGAGAACCAACTAAGGTTAACCTGATAATTGAAAGCCCAATGTTAACTTTATAATCTAACACTCTCCCTCATGTGCAAGGCTGTTGATCGCTTTGAACGTGGCCCATGCATAGGTTTTCTTCTTGACACCTCTAAGTCTTGAAGGCTCTGATGCCTTTTAGAGAACCAACTCAACTAAAAGCTGATAATTGGCGCTCAATACAGTACCTTCTGTGGACTAAATGAGTGATACTGAATAACTAAACAATACTGTTAGGAAGCCAAACAAGTCTATAACCTGTTTCTAATTGGCTTGATTGTCTTGTCTTATATTCCATTTTAAGTCTCCAGACTTCACCTCTAATCTTTTGCCTTTGCTTGTGACTTCAGGGTTATGTTAAGAAGAACCGAATCCATTACTCTGGACCATTAATGCCTCCGGGAGGTAACCTTGAGGAAATGCTCAAAGAGCACGAGAAACAAGTCCAGAATGCAGTTCGCAAAGCTCGCATGGACAAGGTCAAGATAAAGAAACCCCACGGTGAGAATGGTTTGCCCATTCTCACCGAATCACTACTTCACCATGGGGAAAATGGCAGGTGACCATGAAGATATATTTGGCAGCCTTAATTTAGGCTCGGAACCACCGACAGAGGGACATAATTCTTATATCGGAAAACAAAAAAGCATTCTTTTCAGCATCTGACTACTCTTACAAGCAGAAGCAACTTGGAATCACAGAGCTTATAAAAGCTTTGTATGAACCAGAATGGTGGACAATTCCAACACATTAGTTTATAGTTTGGTTTTCAAATGGAGGGAAGCCTCCTCAGCATTGTTCAGTTTCAGGAGATTAACAACATTGTACAGCTTAAATTTAGCTTCTATAATCAATTTCACATCATATTGCATGAAGAGTTGTGTGATTGTACCAGTTCTGATGATTTTTGTTCTTAACTGGCAATTGGGCATCTGCAAAAGTACTATTTCTCGATACGAATACATATTGATGTGTATTTATCATATCTCGTTCGCATTATCAACTGCTCTGTTAAATTGGAATTTGAATGGCTGATCTGCAATCTGTTAGTGTTGATGAGATTTGACATGCATTATAGTTCATTTGTCAACAGACATTCTTCACCAACTTAGAAGAGTTTGACATTTCAGCTTATCCAAACAGAACATTTGCATAAACTTAACAAAACAAAAGAATATGGAGAAAAGAAGTGTCCACCAAGCTGAATTAATCAGTAATTAGGTTGTGCCAACTACTGTATTGCTTCATCAAAACCACTTACAGCTCTCTTGTCTTCATCAACAATCTCCAATGTTCCTTAACTTCGTGTCTAAGAATCTTAAAACAAATCTTGTGTTCTCAACTCAGCACCAAAATATAACACCCCACTTTGCTCTCCAGACCCATCAACAACCACAACATCCACATTCTTTAGTTTTCTCTTACTTTCCCTCTCTCCAAACAGAAACCAGACCGGAAAAATACACTAAACATGAGATCTAAAGCCCAACCTATAGCTCAAAACCTTAAGCTCCTCATCATAGGTGTCTTTCTTGCTTTCCTCCTCTTCTTTGTGTTGAGATCAAGCTTCTCATCTTCTAATGAAAACCCAAGAACCAGCTTTTTCCCAAGAATCTCTAGTGCAACAAGAGAAGCAGCAACAACAGAGAATTGCTCACCAACTTGCAGCAAGCTTCCACGCTCGTTGGCTCAAACAATCCTTCACTATGCAACCTCAGCAATCACTCCACAACAAACACTGAAGGAGATCTCAGTGACAGCCAGAGTGCTGGAAATAAAGTCTCCATGCAACTTCTTAGTCTTTGGCCTTGGCCATGACAGCCTTATGTGGAGCACACTCAACTATGGTGGTCGAACGGTTTTCCTGGAAGAAGACGAAGCCTGGATTGAGCAGATCAAACGACGCTTCCCAATGTTAGAATCTCACCATGCCACCTATGACAGCAAGGTGAATCAAGCTGGAAATCTCATGGAAGTTGGCAAGAGACCTGAGTGCACAGCAGTGGAAGACCCTAAAAACTCTATCTGCCAGCTTGCTCTAAAGGGCTTGCCAAATGAAATTTATGAGACGAAATGGGATGTGATCATGGTGGATGCGCCTACTGGGTACTACGAGGAGGCTCCGGGGAGGATGAGTGCCATATACACGGCGGGGATGATGGCTAGGAATAAGGAGGAAGGAGAGACCGATGTGTTTGTGCATGATGTGAATAGAGAGGTGGAAGATAAGTTCTCTAGGGCATTTCTGTGTGACAAGTATATGAAGAAACAAAAAGGAAGGTTAAGACACTTCACAATTCCTAGTCACAAGGATGGCTCAGACAGGCCTTTCTGCCCAGAATAAATTTCATCTACCATCTATAGTTTTATGTTCGAGAACCGCGTCCTCTTTTTTATCAAAATTGTTTAGGAGACTAGAATAAGCTTTTTTCTGCTGTCAGATCATCCCGAATATATATAGATGGATGAAAATAAATAAAAATGACATCACTCCATCCGAAACCTTTGGCTAGCCTACTGTGAGAACTAAGAATCATAAGTTCATGCTTGCAGGTTTTCAAGGTTGGATCTTGATGTTGAATGCAACCAGTGATCTATTGTCAACTTAAGCACTCAGGAATAACCAACATATTGAGAACATAGAAAACGAGAAAGCAAAACATCGAACTTTTGTCATAACAAGCCTAAAGTACAAACATAAAAATGTCAAAATATATGTATGTATGTTTCTTAACAGTTAACACCAACCTGCTCTAAAATATAAGCATGTTCAAGAGCTTGATAGTTTATGTCTGGCAAATAATTGTTTCTATGGTACCAGAAGGGAAGAACATTCAGCGTCAAAACTCTTCAAAACGACGTGAGCTGAAGGATGAGATGGCCAATTGTAAACACAGAAATCAGGTAGTTGACTTCTGACAAGTTCAAAACACAACAGGCCAGGAAAAGTGGAAAACCATCTATGTTCAGAAATGTACTGCATAAACAAAAAGTTTAAAGCAAATTATTAGTCAATATCATATAACCGATCAACTTGGTGAAAGAGAAAAACAATAGAGGGAGAGATTAAGAACACACCCAAGCAAGACAATGATGTAACAGAAGTTAACATGTAAGCTGATAAGCATGAGCAATACATATATGCATTAAATGATCAATTGGCAAACATATGATTACACTTCTACCAATTCCACACAACAATAAAGTATTCATTCATCCCAACAATCTTTGTAAGGAGAATAGTGTTTGTTGTGAACTTCCCACTCATGCCCTTTGGGCCTTTATTGTAACTAGCTACAAGTAAGTTGGTAATATCAGACAACTAACTACATATAATTGCTCCCCTACATCCCACCTTTTGGTATGCACTTGTTTTCCACTTTGAAAAGTTAATGCTCGACTATTGATAAGTTTACTACATTATCCTCATCTGTAGAGTGAAAGGACAAGGACAGGCGCAAGGTCTTTCTCCTCTTGGATAAGGCTTCTAATAAAGAAAAGGGGTATCATACGCACAAACTTGTGGGCGTAGTAATAGTAGTTCAATATATTGTTGTACATAGAACAGATTGGGGCACCACTTTTCTCTAAGTCCTCGAAATGGGGTGGTGCCGGAAAGAATGTTTATTCAAGCATTAATAGGTCATGTATTAGAAGACGATATTTATATGGATCCACGATACATTGTCATTCGAACACCACAGTTTAGTTTGCATGCATTAAACACAATTTAGTCTGATGTATCATAATTAATGGCATCCCATAAAAAGTTGAATTTCCAACATATATCATCTTGATTTGCTATAAGTTCGAAACCACAACACAAAGTACACTCGTGCCTTTTTCACACACCATTTTCATAAATACTACACATTTAAATACTCTGGATTTCACAACATCCACTTACAAAAATATACTCAAAAAGGAATATTTATGTCATACCTTCTCAAGGTTGAAACAAGCGGTGCAAATTTCTATCTGACAAGCTTCTCAAATTAGCTCCTGAAATTTCAAATGTTCCAGTAGTTAAACCTCAAAAAACTTGAACAATACGAAGGAGATGGGAAACAAGAAATATAAAGTATCCCACATCGGATAAATATAAAATGAATGAGCAACATATAATGGTGGAAGCCAAACGCTACTAACATGGTTGCCATTTTAGCAATGGAAGCCATGTCATTATATGTAGCCCATTATCAAATTTAACAAATAGAAAAAAGGAAAAACAAAGAACTACATTACCAAGTTACCAACTGATCCAGATTATCAAGGAAATGAGGAAGAAAAAGAAAGAAAAAAAATGAAAGTCCAAAAGCCTTACAAACTGAAAATCTGACAGGCAAGTTTGCTGATTTAGTTACAAGGAATTTATTTTCCAATTAAATTTACCTAGAACTTTTTTTATAGTGAAACCAGGATTTCATGCCAATGACATTAAAGTGGTAAAATAACTACATACATAATTGGTCAATATATAGACAGATGTACATCAAGATACTATTAACTAAAATGTACCAGATCAATTTTCTTACCCACTCAAGAAGATGGCAGTTGGACTTCCAGGGGATGGAGGATTCTGATTTATCACTGTGACCAGAGAACCAGCCTTCTGGAGAGCATCAGGGTCACTCGCAGACAAAATCTCCACCTCTTCAAGACCAAGCTGTTTCTTAATAAAGTCCAAGTTCTCCTGAAGCACCTCGATTTCTACAAATGGCTGCTTCAAATCCAAGGCCCCACTCCCAAGAGCAATTGCTTCATCCTTCTTGAATCTTATGAAAGGCATACACTCCTTTTGGGTTTGCTTAACATTTTTACCCTGACCCACAGAAATCTTCTGCAACACATCCAATAGCTCTGTATCCGTATCTGGGGCAAAAGAGAGGGTTTCACTGTTAAATTTGTTTTGGAGTATCCTCAAGCACTCTGCTTTCCATCCATCAAATTGCTCGTTCACATATATCAAGCCTATTGTTAGCTTGATGTTTTCGGTTGCTGATGGAACTGAAGCCGGTGCTCCCTTCTTGTTTTTTTTCTTGGGACCTGATACCTGATTTTCATGCAGTTTCTTCATTCTACCAATCGAATCATGTAAATACTTATTGGCACTCTTGAGAGTTAGATCTGGGGCATCACCAGTAGGCCATCCTGCTTTCACCACAAACCCACCCTTCTTTAGAACCTTCCTCCAAACATACTCGGCATAATGTGGGCAGATTGGAGTAATAAGCCGTGTTTCAACATCCATATAGCGCAACACCAAATCACGGTTCATCCCCATAACGCCACAAGCTAATCTGTATGCATCCCTAGCATTTTGAAGATCGTAGAATCCATTCTTGAGAGCTTCTCGAAACATACAGTTCTGGTAATGCAGCTCAACTGATTTGACAGCAATGTTGATCTCATTTGCAAACACCCTGTCTGCATAGGAAGAAGGTGGGCCAGTTCTCAAAGATGATTCTGCAGCTAGAACCTCTTCCATCCACGTAAGTTCTTTAGTGAGCTTGAGGATTGCAGCATTTGCAACCTCAAACACAAAATTTGCATCATCAACACCATCCCCAGCATCAGCCAAAGAGATTCGTGTGGCATCAGCAGAAAATTCCTCAATAGCCTGGCGCAATGTCCTGAAATTTCCTGTAGACTTAGACATCTTCTCAGAATTGAGCATGATGTGTCCATTGCATCTAAAGCCGCGAGGCCAATGCTTCTTGGGCATAAGTGCTGTGTGGTTGTAGATACAGAATGTCAAATGATTTTGGATGAGGTCCTTACCAGAGACTCGTAGGTCAAATGGGTACCAATATTCAAATTCTTGCTTCATCTTGTTAAGAATATGAGAGGATATGTTGGTTGATTTGGGATATGGGCCATCACATAGAATAAAATCCCAAACATCATCAGTCATTTGCTCAGCTTTTAAGTTGCTACTGGATCCATACATGTCTTTGTGTAGTAGATGAGCAATGGTGTAATAAGCCATGTAAAGGGTGGAATCAGATAATGACTCTACTAAAAATTGTTCATCCCAAGGAATGCGAGTGCCGAGTCCAAAGGAACGTGAGCAAGCCCATTGGTTCAGCCAACCCAAGGTATGTTCAAATCCATGACGCGTCTCATCGGAGTATAGATTCATGTTCGATAAGCACTCCTCTGCTAATTTCTTCCATTCTGGTTCTCCATATGTTATGTACCATTGGTCAGTAAGAGCCACAACACACTCATCGCCTGACCGGGACATCACCCGCTTCTCGGGCTCACTATACATAATTGCCTGTCCTGTCTCTATAAGCATGTTCCTGATCAATGGCTTGACTTCCTGAACTCTTCTTCCGGCATATTCTCCAACAAGTAGTGTCCCTTCATTAAACCCTTTCAGATATGTCAACCTCTTTGCCTCTTGAAGCTTATCTTTCTCATTTTGGCTTTTGATTTTCAGATCCATGCAAACTTTTTCAGCCGCCTTATCTCCAAATTCTGGGATGTTAATAATTGGTATAGTCTCAAAGGGCATTACCCATTCATCCTGCACACCATACTTAGCCCTAAGAGCTGGCTTTGCTTTTAGATCATGCATGGCCATATAATCATCCGGAGAATCACTAGGCACACTAGTCACAACCCCCGTACCTTTGTCCATTAGTATGGTCAACATGGGAAGAGCATATATGACTTCATTGAGTGATAAAGGAGACTTCAATGGAAGCCCAATCAAATCAAGGCCAGTCAGCTCAACCAAGCATGTAGGTTTCTCTGGAATCCTTGAGAACTTTTGATATGCAAGGTTCAAAGCTGCTTTCTGTGCAATAACAAACACATCAGTTTCATTGATTTCGTATGCCCCATATTTACCATCAGGCAATACCCATGCATTTGTTTGCCCATACATAGTCTCAGGTCTCAATGTTGCAGCAGCCAAGAATACTCTTCTTCCCTCCAAAGCTTTCAATTTAGGAGGGTAAGGTGACACAACCTCCATCTTAATAAGGGTGTAATCTTGGGGCTGAACTCCTTCACCACTTGCCCTGTCATGGTCTGCACATGGCTGGCCGTCTAAGGGAGAGTATATTGTGTATCTAACATCCTTGACAATCTTACCCATGGATTTCAACTTCCTCATCTGCCACCGGACGAAGGAATCAAAAAATGGGTTCATATCTGTAGTGATAAAGGAACGTCTCCAGTCGCAACCCAAGCCAAAAGCTTTAAGGTCTTCCACTGCGATTGGGGGAAAAAAGGTAAGCCAGTTATATGGATCCTGGAACTTGGATATATCACTATCACCCAGGCCAAAACTGCGCATAATCTCCCATTGGTACACTTGTCCGCCGGATTTTGATGCAGCCTTTGACTTCTTTCCCTTAAACTTATCTGGTTGTTCTCCACCATTTGCAACCTCAGCTTGTGGTTGTGGGTCTACTTGTTCCTCCACATCAGTAGGAAACACTGGTGGATTCCCAAACTGCTGAATCTCCCTAGCAAGTTTATCTGCAGATGCCTTGATGGGCATTCCCGTGCAGTGGAAACCAAAAGGCATAAGCACATTCGCACCTCTTAATCTGTGATAGGCTGCAGCAAAATCAAGCTTTGAAAGCGAGAAAGCGTGCCCAAGATGCAAAAAACCATTCATATAAGGAAATGGAAAGTTGCCAAAAAACTTCTCCCCTGGCTTAGGAGGGCTTTCACAAGATTCAGCCCTAAAAACATCATTTTCTTCCCACCATCGTTGAACATCTGCCTCAATCTCCCTTAGACGGTCCCTCCTCGCAAAGCTCTTTCCACCCTCTGATGCCATCTTGTGAAACAGACAGCTACTGTAAGAGGGAAAAAAAATCCATAATCATCCATAGAAATTGAAAACAACAAATAAATCATATACATTCTACAGCAAACTCCAAACTTCTCATACAACTGCTATAACAAGGTCCAATTTAAATCACTTCCACCCTAAAGCATGTATGGATGGTAGACTAAAAGCTAGCATGCTAAAAGAATTTAACAAAGCAAGGGGTAGCCTTTACACAGAAAAAGTAATATGTGAATACAAGACTATAAGGATTTGAAGAATCCACCCACGATGCTAGTAATTAATAATAGTATTTTTAGGCCTAAAAAAGAAGAGAAAAAAGAAATAGCAACTGTTAAATTCTAAACTATAGAGCTTTACCATATGTATATATATAGATTGATGAGCGTTGCTGGAAAAAAATATATAAAATCAATAAATGGTATTAAAATATCTAGATTTGCTATAAGTGTGCATTATTTTGTGAAAAGAAGTCAACCGGATCGAACAAGAAGTTATGTATTTTGTAATCTTAGTTTCTCCATTCTACCAGAAATTTAACATATAAATATAAATTATTTTGAAAAATAAAACCCATAATCTGTTCACCCAATTTTTTTACATGAAACAAAATAATCATCCTAATCGGACATTCGAGCACGAAGTTGTGAACTTTTGAAATGCAAAATGTAGCATAAAACTAAAAGATGAAGAAATGGAAATGAGAATCCCATTCCATTCCATCCGTCTTTGGGAATCAAGTCATTAATGAGTAAGGAAATGGAAAGGAAACGGAAACGGAAACGGAAATGGGGGTTCTAATCCAAACACCATAAATATGAATCCCATTCTCATTCTTAAATCTAATTTCATAAACCAAAATTACTAATCCATAAGCTACCAAAGTTTAAACTTGCTACTCCCAAATGAGTGTCCACTTTCTCTATATATAAAAAATCACTTTCCTTTTTTGGTTAGTTAGCTAGTTATGCACATAACAAGACACTTATTTTAGCCTATAAATACATGGTATCACTTACCACCATCATAATTTGGCATAATTATAACAAAATAATCAACAATTCCTTAAAGTATCCGAATACTAAGCTACAATAACATTTTTTTTATAACAAAAGTTGAAGTATATCAGAGATATATCTGATACAGCAATCAAATAGATCAAAAGGATAGGGCTTTGCAAAGCACATACCTCTGGTTTAGCACCGATCTGCGTAGGTCATATACAGGAATTGTGGGAAGCTTTTGTCTGAGGAATGAAGAATCCAGAACGAGACTTTCACACCTAGCAGCAGGCGCCGCAATTTGTATACAGTCCGCGAACTTGAAAAATAAAAAATAGAAAAGAAAAGCAAAATTTAGGGAAGCAATAATCTGGGCTTAATGGCATCAACTCCTAAGCCCAATAATCTGAGGCCCAAGTTTGAGCCAAAAAATATTCATATTCATATTAATTATAATATATTTTTATAAGTGTTTGAAATCTCGGGCGTTTCGAGTCCACAACACCATAACCCCACCTTATCTAGACTCAAATACGAGATCTCAAAAAAAATTCAAAACGCTTAAACCGCTTAACACAACATGTCTTGAGTGAGTTACTTCTAACTCTTTGTGTTCCCTTGATTTTTTAAAACGAGCATTGCAGAAATAAATAAATAAAATCCATTTTTTCAAATTAATTGAAATACTTAAAAAAATCGTCCATGAAATTTGAATAATTATAACATTTTGTATACACTTAAATTTGGTGTGATTTAATGAAATGTCACGTTCATATTTACTCATATGTATGTATATATATATATAT
>JAYMTF010001312.1:0-24323 GCA_036897485.1 Pelargonium nanum | reverse complement strand
AAAAAATTAATTTAAATATTTTTTATTCAAATTATTTTAATTAAAATAAAAAATAAGTGAAACTCATTATTATTAAAATTAAAATAAATCAATAAGTTTGATTTTTTTTGTCTTACATCAGTAAGAATTAAAAAATAAAATGAAATCTAATTCTAGTTCAAATTCTTGAGCCAGAGAGACTCAAACTCGAGATCTCAAAAAAAAATCCAAAATATTTAAACCGCTTGACTAAACCTTCATTGATAATGAGAAACCTAAGAAAAAACACTTTATTAAACAAGAAATTACGTAAATTCAGCCTATCGATTTCGAATAATATTTGTAGATATAGATATATCTAACTCAATAAATTTGTACACGCGTGCGGTTCACTTGTATATATTGCATGAATGTTAACCCAATAAAAGCTACAAGTGCACTTGGAGCTTAACGTGACCACGTCAAGGGCTATGCTAATCGCCCCTCGCTTCCTCCGGATTTTCCATATGATTCGGTAGCAAACTAGGAAGTTGATCTTAGGGCTCTGACCGAACCACACTACCTTCTAAACCACCTTCTCTTTTCCTGCAACCACATCTTGTTGCCCTCCGCACAGACCAATCAAAAAAATGTAAATCTACGATCCACTGACGCTCTACAAACCCTAATAAAGCGAGCGACACAAACCTTATTACCCTAATTGATCTTCATGTATACAGTTGATGACGCTTTGATGAGAAAATTAACGAGATTAGATACTAAGAATTGAGCACATTTATCTCATAAAAGCATAATGAGTGATCCAAAGAAATTATAGGCAAAATAAACAAACTTAACCATTAATTAAAGACAATATCATAACAATGTTTCATGCCTATGAGGTAGAATAAAATAACTAGTTTAAACATAACAACTGTTTAAAGTTAACACCACTTTCGAATGAAAATTAGTCTGGGTGTGTTAAAACGGCTTAAAAATGCCAACCGCGAGTGTGCGGGCCCACTCAGAAACTCCATGGTATAAACCGAAAAGGAATTAACACCACTCAAATGTTATTTGAGTTTCCCAAACATTAGGACTCGGAAAACGATACGCCATTGTTGCATCTTTCACAAAATGTTTCCAACATTTGACATTCTTTGTGTTGCAACAACTTTGATCTCCTCTATTCAGTAGCTTCTCTTGCACTAGCTGCAATGCCGGTAAAACAACAACAAAAATAAAAAGTCGGGAAAATGTTGCATATGATATATACGAGAAAGAAAATACGTTTATCGAATTGAAATGTTACTACTAGTTCGTACTACGTACCTCTTTGTATAACTCGTTATATTTCGAATCCCACTTAATAAGAAGAGTCTTCGGACGACAACTCCACAATAATCCATCTAAAAGCCGTGTAAAGTTATTTGATGATAGTAATTGTGGCTCTTTTGATAACGGAATCATATTTAACATCAAGTTTTCGACTTCCAACGAGCAAAGTTGAAAAGTTTCATCTAATTCATCCAGATCAAACGTAAACTGCACGAACAAAAACAAGAAAAGTAAAAACATAACAACTATATATTAAGAATAAGAAATATCATAAATATAAATTAGTAGGGTACCTCGTTCATCGAAAAAATAGATAATTCGATATATTTTCTTTGAGTCGATTTCCTTAGAAGCTCTCTTAATTCAAGAAACCAACGACTGTCCATAAGGAAGCTTTCAGATAAATTGAGATGAAGTTTCCAAATACATCGAACATTCTTGAAAAACAAAGATGGAAATGCATGTCGGTTACGCATAATAAGGCAAAATGACAATAGATTTGGAGCATCGATGTTAGCTTCTTCCAAGTCATCGCAATAATCTAGCTTGAATACTTTCAATTGAGGCGCATAAATTGAAATATTTCCGAGTCTACAACGTCCCAATTCCAATGACTCGAGAAGGGGAAGCTTCGAAACAAGTGCTTGCAAGAAATTGTTTGTAATGTCGAGAGTTTGTAAAACAATTTCTACCAAATTTCGACATGCATCCAAATTCAACAAACACTGATCATTTATCATCCTACAAGAAAACGTAAATTTTTTAAGACTCGGTGCATCAATGTCTAACGTCTTCAGCTCTGGCGAATATTGTTTCACATAAACAGTCTCAAGGTGTAGAAGTCGTGAAATCTTAAGAGCTTTTAATCCATTAGACGTTCCAATCTCCAAATGGTGTAAAAAGGGACAACTAAGAGTGATATATTCGATCAATTTCTCATTCAAACCAACCCCAAAGAGTCTTAGCTCTCGCAACGAACAAAACTTCTTATTCTCATCCGCGAATATGCTCGTTGGCATAACATAATAAAAATGGACAATGCAATTTCAACGACAAGCCTTTGACACCCTTTTCCAATGCTAATTTTAGCCACTTATCTATCAAATCAATCGATATCTGGTCACCAGTAAAGTACGTAAACACCCTAAATTGTTGCATTGTCAAATTTTGGTGTTTGCAAAATCGAATAATGCGACGATCAATATTGTTCATGAACTCCTTAACTTTTTCCTCTTTGGGAGGTTTTATTCTATCCTCTTTAGCAAGGGATAAAACTTGTAAAAAGTAGATGAAAATAAAATGAAAAATAGGGAACGAAGACCTAACATAATTCCATCTCTTGGACAAGATACTGGTTCGCGCTTCATCTTTTATCGAAAGAAAAGACAATATCACATGCAAGATGGATTCAGGCAAATTCGATATGCGATCCACAAATTCAATTTCCCCATGATTCATCTCCGTTGTACGTGCCTTTTTTTGTCGTTGAAAGGTCTCCATTGTGCCTTAATGAAAGTTGATCGAAATTAGTGACCAAATGTACAAGAAACATTAGAAATCGTATAAACTAATTATGTAACTATCTAGATGAACTTTAAAAAAGTGTAGATAAATATTGAGAATGATATCAACAAACATTGAAACATTTTTCGTAAATTCTTTCTGTTCATTGAAGTGTTCCCCAATACAAACTTCTTCTCTAAAAGACAATATACACGAGAAAACACGTACTCGAACTCGCATGAAAAAATCGATCTCCTACTATATATCTCTCAAAAACAGTAAATTTTAAATGACTTTAGTTCTTTTTCCTACCTAATAAAAGTGAAAGAAACTTGTTTTATGAGAACACTAAATTGTTTAGTTAATCAATCAAAATAGTACTGTATTGTTGCAATTTTACAATGAAATATAGCAAATTAATAAACATGAAGAGAAATCGTGAAAATTACCTTGAGAAAAGAAGATGCAGAAGCTATTTCCTCCTACTAGCCCTAACCCTAAAAATTAAAACTCGAAAATTGTTATTTTTTGAAACACCCAAATGGCCCAATAAATAGGGCAAAAAAGATAAGTAAACAATTAGAATATCTAAATCTTAAATTTCCTATTTATTTGGAATAAAAACCAAATAATATGCAAAATCCACCTTACATGCCAAAATCTTCGACAATATTGTGCAATATTTTTTATTTTTATTTTTATTTTATGTATAGAGAAGATTTTTGTGGAGATCTTTTTTCGGTTTATACCATGGGGTTCCGAAGCGGACCCGCACACTCGCGGTTGACATCTTTAAGCTGTTTTAACACACTCAGACTAATACTCATTCGAGTTTTGTTCACAGTTAAAACTTTCACCTCTCCCCATGAGTGTGTTGAACGGCAGAGCGGGGATCGAACGCAAGCGATATTTCCACTCACGCAGCATGTGTTGCCAACTGGGGCACTACCCTTGGGTCGCAGATCTTTAAATTATATGTCACAATAATGAAATTACATGTTTACTAATAATAGTTACATATCTTTAATTAAAATTTTTAAGTAATGTTGATAGATAAAACACAAATACACAATTGTTTATCTCTAATAACATAAACTTCAATTGAGCAATATCCAACACAATCGAATCGCTCATAAACCAAACAAAATTGTCCACATAATATATTTAACATAAATAATGTTTGGATTGTGAATTGTACGTACACTCAAATCGAACTACATATGTTTCGATTATGAACTATATACACACTTAACTCGTATATTTTGTTTTAACATTGAGCTTACAGTCCAAACCGTCCAATTTAACCTCGTTTGGTTTGTTTGCATTATTTTTCGCTAACGTATCACCAAAACGATGACAAATTTAACATTTACTCTAAGATAATAGTAACTAATTACACTTTAGCTAATACATAATATTAAAATAAAAAACACATTAAAAGTATACTTCAAATAATGTATGACACAACCAATTCCATAGACCTAACAACAATTCAAATAAAATTTAAATGTTCATCATCAATCCTCTAGAAACATTATCATATAATTAAATAACTTAAGACATGCCCTAATAGTGAAATTAAAAACTTCTCGAACCATGTTTAGGGCGACATATAATGTTCATCGTTACACCAAACACGTACAGTTCTGCAAGCATCTACGCGCCATTTCACAATTTTTTATCTGCTATGGAAGTCTATGGGTTCGAAAAAATCAAAAGAATAATCACATGGGGACGCTGCGGGCCTTGTACATGCAAATGTACGCCATATGCCAATCACCTGAAAGTAAAATTAGACGAAGAACATTACCAATAAGAAACGAATATCCGAAAAAAGACCACCTCATGTTCTTGGACATGTGTTGAGAGTGATAGGCCGGGAACATGGAGACAACCGATCATGGACTTGAAGTTGTCGTTCATGTGATATGATGTTAGCATGGTTGATTATAAGAGACAAAAATGTACATAAAAACCAATCAATACGTGTTTTGTTATTGTTGCTGTGAATGAGAAGCTAGTCTACTAGGACTAGCAACAAAGCGAGCACCAAATTGTTCCGTTTTTCGATGCCACTCCGTTTTTAAATAATATATTACTCACTCTGTCTCAAGATGGGTTGTTGAGAACATAGAGGTAGAGGTCATCATTTAAAAGGCTTAAATCATGGTAAACATTTTCTTAATCAACTACTTTAAAACTATAAAGTCGCGTGAACTTACCTCCTCCGGACAGTTTTGTAATATCCTCCTCTCGTTGTGGGATGGGATTATCGTCATCAAACTCAATCCATTTTCCTGTGAGCAAAATCGAGTACCCATCAGAGCTCATTATGCATGAAAACCAAATGATAACAAGATTGCTGCGAAGAACTAACCATTTTCTTGTTTGACCCACGCAACATAATGTCCGGAGTCAGCACTCCTACCCTTGTGTGTCAGCACAGCAACTAAATCGTAAACTCCGGTCAACTGTGTTTCCTTGTCGGACGTAGTGCCTGAGGAACAGCGTAAACAATCAGAAACACGGAATACGAAAGACAAGGTAAGCACATATATATTATATATAGAAGTTGTATAATGTGCGCAAATATTTACAAAAAACCAAGCGAATACTGCGCAGATACTACTGTTGAAGTATATCGCATTGAAATAACATAAAGTTTGAGACCACTTGATATAATAGTTGAACTGACCGCCTAATATATTAAGCTTTTGAATTGGAGACAAGTTTAACATAGTATCAAAACTGTTTTGTGTGAGCCTAGCAACAAATTTGTGTAGCCTCCCAATTAACTATTGGTCTACGGGCATTACAGCTGGCAATTTGGCCCCAAACCCGCAAGTACCTGACATCCGACCCTAACAACTTTCGGGTCGGGTGAACCCATGAAATTCAGTGTATTCTATGCTTAAAACCCAAAACCTGATCATAACCCGAAACTAGTTTAGAGTTGGGTTGGGGTTCAACAACCCGAACCTAAATTTGCCAGCTCTAACGTGGATAGCGCGTTTTGTTGTTAGGCATGTACGTGAGGGGGATGTTTTGAAGAGTTTCACACTGAAAGAGTATAAAGTTTGAGATCACTCGATATACTAGTTGGGCTCTGGGTTGGAGTCAAGTTCAAATTGCTACCTTCTTCTTTAGTTGTAGTGGTGGATGATTCTCCGCTCCCATTTGATGATCCCTACAAGTATATAAAAAGATTTCATATATATCGGACATATTCACAAAAGGATTTGTGCTTATCTGCATGCATATAGCTTAATCGTCTACTCACCTCGGCTTCTGTCATCTTTACGTCAGAGTCTTTGGAACCTGAGCTCTTATCATCGGACTTTAAACCAAATTTTTTTCCTTCGATATCCCTCAGCATCTAATATTTGCACATGGAAAATTAACATTGGTAACAATTTTGGAAGAAAATAGGATTATCGAACGAAAAATGCAAGTACCTTGCGAGGAGCGTCCAATCTTTTGCGAAGATCATCTGAACAGAGATCATAAATATCCAACTGTAGTGGATAATCCACTTTCTGAAAAGTACAAACACATTTTAAACAATTTTCAAGTAATAAAACACTTGGCATGGAGATTAATGTATAGTGCATTTGCATGAAACAAGCTGGCAATTTGGACCCGAACCCGGGTTCGGTAACATAAAATAGATCCAATTAATTTTCAGGTTGGGTTTTTCCTGGGAAATATGTCTGGATCGGGTCGGGCTGCCCACACTCAGCTCGTGATTTCTTACAGATTTGTGCTACTAACCCCAAGCCAAAACGTAAATTAGCGAGGAGAGAAATATGCCAGAAAGCTATCATTACCCGTAAAATTTTGGCCTTCTGATTTGACTCCCTCTTCCAAAAAAAGCGGACAAACTGAACGGTCAAGTATCTTCAAAAAAAAAAAAACTCCTTAAGAAGATCACCCGACAAGTTACAATTTTGAAGGGAGTGGTCTGTGAGAGAATAATAATTGAACATATAAAAGATATGAGGAATAAAGTGCCATTTGTCCCCTTGGCAAGCCATTGATTCGAGATTCTTTCAAGTAAATTGCACTACGCCCCAAGGAAGGAGAAGCCTTTTCTAATTCTGATTTCAAGCCCTGCATAAATCAACAAAACTACTCAGTATTTGATAACTTTTACGAAATTCCGAGGTAACAAAAAAAAAATCATAATCATCTTATAAGTTATTTGAGCATGTATGGGATAAGCTCATTCTTGCAATGCATTTCAAAAAGCCTGGATAATTCTATCCTCTCCATCAGTGACAAGCAGTAAAGAAATTGCCAAGAGCAAAGAAGCCAGGTCCATCGATAGTTTATAGACAAAATAATGATATATTAATAACATCATTATGCGGTCAAGCAATTAGCTTCTCAAGTAAATTTCATGTTTCTTTCTGGTCAATAATAATGGTAGTCCTCTACTCTTTTTTGTCGCACTTGGAAGCCAAACCATAGAGCCATTGCTGATTCGCAAACCAAAGCTTCTGATAGCTCACTTTTTCAAGATTATTAGTCCACAAGCATCAACGGAAATTGTTGCTTAATATCCAAAGAGTGCATTGAAGTGATTAAAAAAAGTAAAGTAAACAAGAGGCTAAGCAAAGAGCAAATGTATAATGAAATCGTACACTAATATATATATATATATATATATACAGAGAGAGAGAGAGAGAGAGAGAGAGAGAGAAATCTCAGCTAAAGAGTTAATGGTCGTGACTCAACCAAGCCAATGAAACAATGACCTCTCATTCATTATTATCCATACCCGTCCCAATGAATTTCTAGGTGTGGAGCGCCCTATCCGATCCAATTGATTTTAAGTGTGACTGAGTCTCAACCATTAACTCTTTGGTTGAGACTCTCTCTCTCTATACACACACACGCAACGTAAAGCAAGCAGAACGATGTATCCTACACTTCATGGCAATAAACTTACATGCTTCAATCCTTCATGCAAATGATTCACCTCATGCGATATGTGGCATTTAAGCGAATAGACTGATTCTGCCTCTGAGCTCTCTTCACCACTTTCTTGACAATGAACTCTGGCTCACCACCAAAATCAATATTAGATAAAGTTTGGAAATTAATGAACATAGAGCAATCTCCTCTATGCTCTTCTTCACATTGTTGCACCGTCATATCTAAAATATTTAACAAAGTGCATCGAACTTCCAATACATGACATTGATAATGAAGAATCTAGAAAAAAATACTAATCCCAAATCTAGGTCACGGATAAAATTTAGAAACAGGAAACCACATATTAGTAGAAGATAAATAAATAGCTAAAGTAGATTGTGAATGGTGATATAAATATTCTGTGTAGGTGTTTTCTATATCAAAACAATGGTTATAAATGAACTTGTTTGCTCTACCTGTTAATATAAAATAGCTATAGTTAATTGTGCATGGTGATAAAGAATTTTTACGGTGTTGTCTATACCAAAACAATGGATGGTAAAGAGAGAATATGTCGTACCTGCTAACAAGGTCGATACCAAAAAGTGTCTTCATTGTATCAGGGTTTTCACTGCAAGTCAACATAGTATAAGATGATTAATATTTAGAAGATGCTGAAGACAGAACACAACAAGTTGAAAGAGAGAGATCAATATCCTAGCATGTAAGCTTTACGTAGCTAATCCCAATCACACGCATTATTAAGTGCATAGTACATTTCTGCGTTATAATAGTAAATGAGAGGTCAAGTACCTAGACCCTGGTGACCTAAGAGATTGAGACAGGGTGTACAAAAGTTGTGTCCAACATTCTTCAGCGTCCTGTCATACATTTTAAATGTGAAGATCAATCTACAAGCTTAGCACATCAAAGCCCCACAATACAGTTATGAACTTATGATAAGGTGCAAATTGAATAAAAAACCTGTTGCATGAAGACGCCATTATGTAGCTGGCCAAATTGAGGATACTTCTTCCGCAGCAGCTGTAAGACAATGAAACAAATTAATATGCTATGTTTTCATTTTCCATGTTCTTGAAATGAGAAGGTTGCCATTAGAAAATAGCACAAAATCATCAATATTGGAATACAAAATTTGGTTCCAAAAAGAGGATAAACAGATATGATAAGACTCGTAATGGCATTATAATTCTTCCATGAACTTATTCAACAGAACGGATTGAGTAAGCCTAGGGCTAAGACATTGTACAAAAGAATATCATGTGAGGAATGAAATGTTATCATTTTCCATGATAAAATTTTCTCATCAATCAATAGAATCTGTGTTCAACTTCATAACACGAAAGAAATTGTGCGTAAAATCAAGAAATAGTAAAAGCACAGAACAAACCATCCAAAACTGCATAGGTGCCACTGGCTTAACATTTTTATCAAGCTCATTAAATAGATCACGTGTAGCAACGGTCAACATATGAGAAGATTGATCCAGATCATTGCTTCTTCCAGAATGTGGATACCTAATCAAAGTTTAAGAGTTCAATAAGTTGTTACATATCATAAACCAACGTATATTCTTCACAAAATGACATAACTTACTGAATTAAAGCAGACTTCAACTCCGGAACTGAATGCAAGCATTGTATTGTCGAGTTCATGTAGCAGGTATTCCCAAGATTAAATAGACCAGCACTATGACCCTAATAGGAAATAGAAAAAACAGTATTAGCTTAAAATTGAACTCATTCAGATTGTTGAGAGCCAATTTACTTTATGTGTGTTCTGATTCTCTTGCATAATTGTCCTATTATGAGTACCCTCTTTCTTTTTCAGGAAGTTAGTTATGCATAAATTACTAATAGTAACTATATAATAAGTTAGTCAGTATCTCTTGAACTTGTTACAACACATATCATGGAGATACAAGAGAAAATGTACAACACTAACTAACTCCTTAATTTATCAAGACACTTTTCATCTCATATGAATGAAGAGATTGTAGTAATTATTAATGTGTTGTGGTTTCTATGATATATAGTATACGTAGAGAGCACTTACCACAGCAACGGCTTGTTCTTCTTCTGGGAGGTCTTCTACAAAAACAGGACTCTTCTCTGGAGCCTTAACAATCTCATCTGCGGTTCCCATCATCATTAGTTTTTGACCCTGGACAAAACAAAATTGACCGAGCACTCAACATCATATTGATTGGTACCAAGAAAAAAGAAACAAAAAAAAAAAAACAGCAACAAATAACTGGAAGAGATAATTCACCTCTTTCACTCCTACTTTTGACCAATCAGCATCATCCTGTATTATTTAAAAAAACCGCAGTTTAGCATTCAACTCCCAATTCAAGTAAAATGTGTGTTACAAGAAGTCTAGATTTAAGGTAGATTAACTATAGTGCCGCAAGTTGGATTCATTAGGCAAGTTGAGTGTCAATTTAACTTGGAAAGATGAAAACACCATCTAATTACCTTCAACAAACCGCCCTTAACCATAATTTTCTGCCTTTCAGGAGGTACTCCTGTAAGATCATATAGTTGGCACTTGAAGACGTAAGGTGGCTGGCTAGTGTCTATTTCCACAGCCGGGAACACTTCCTTTTGCCATTTTACAGTCACTGAAAAGAATACAGAGTCTTTGTTGTCAAAACTAACCACTAGAGCCATAAACAATCAAGGAAACAACGGATGCAATGTAACACAAGAAAATCACCAACACATTGAATACTCATCAATCATTTATATAACCGATGCTCATCCGTAAAATTATAGACACAAAGCATTTAAAAAACGGCGGATAGTTATATGGATTGTGAAACGTTTTGTTACGTGGAAAGAAAAAAATCTATCTGGAACGTGGAACCCTTTTCTGTAAAATATTTCTTATAAAATATAAGTTAACCAAAGCTTTCAATATATATGTACTAGGCTTACAAGTAGGATAATAACATGTGGACCTCTACTTGCTACTCCCTCCATCACAAAATAATTGTCCACTTTAAACTTTTTATGAGGATTATAGGTGAGTTAGTTTTTCTCCTCGTACTTTATGTGCTCTTGTGGTAACAAACTCAAGAAATTCTAACCAACTTATTCTAAGGATATTGTCGGTAATACATACATAACTAATTAACCAAAATAAAAAAATACGAACAATTTTTTTAGGACAATTGTTTTAGAGAGTGGATAATTATTTTGGGACGCAAGGAGTATTATTATTTATATTTTCAATCACAATTAAAATACTATTGTTATTTGTTGAATAGAACCATACATCAATCAGAATGCCAAATTTCATGTTTTGGAACGCAAGTGTTCCACGATTTGAAACGAAACGCTACCTAAACAGTGATCTGTGGTAACTACCATTCTACTACCAGCTCATTATCCCTGTTCTCTAACAAATTACGCAATTCAGCCGATAACCTAAGCATTTCAATACAATCACCGAGACAGGAATGCAAGATAGGAGCAAAAAGGCACAATTTGCAACACCTATAAACCTATTTAAGCATAACAATATGCCCCGATAGTGCTCAAACCAAACAAATTAAACAGCATTACCATAACCAAGCTCTTGATACTTCACACAAAAACATATATAACAATTAACAAGTAAGTTAATTGAGCACAAAAAATAGCAGCTCATATTAAGTTATAGGAAAAAGATCCAAATTAGTCCCTGAAATATCCGGTTCGTGCCATTTTAGTCCTTCAACTATCAAACGAGCCTATTTAGTCATATTTTTAAAAAATTATACGTCATCAAGATTTAACAGATTCCGTCGGTGTATTTGATGGAATATCCTTAAACAGAGCGATTTTTGAAATCTTTTGGACTAAAATGGCTCGTTCGAATAACCTATGGACTAAATTGGCTAAAATGTCACGAACTGTATAGTTCAGTGATTAACTTGAACCTTTTTTCTAAATTATACACAAACACACCTAACAATTAACAAGTAAGCTAACTGTTCTGAGCCATTCACTCAAATCCCTAAAACCCATATGGGAAATCAAAAATCAGCAATAACCCAACTCTCGTATACTCAAATCAAACCCCAAAAAATCAAACTTCTAAGTGCTGCACAAATTAAAAATCCAAAACATAACCAAAAATTCTCGTGCGAGCTTCAATTAACGAACAAGAACAAAAGCGAAAACTCGGAGAATGGTCTCTGACCTGTGGGCATGGTTGCAGAGAAGCTTGAAAGATGGAGGTTTTGGCTCCGACGATGTGTTTGCTTGAAGAAAGGGCGATACTTTCAGATTTTTCTCCAGATTTCGAGCTCGGTGTTGTATATATAAGACGAGTCCGATCCAGAAAATGGGTCGGGTTCTGATATATACCCGTTCAAATACGGGTCGTTGGCGTGCCCATAGTGATTTATATTCGTTGACCGTTAATTTTGTAATTTATCCTAATTTGTTTGGGAAATAAAAAACACAACAATTTTTTTTTGTGTGTGTAATATAGTAATTTTAATATTAAATTCTTTTTCTCGGTTGTTTATTTTTATTTGTTTATACATAATTTAATTTATATTTTAAGTTGATCTCCAAATTATATATTGTTCAAATTTAACTCTTCAGTTAGAGCTGACAATTTGGACTCAAATTTGCTGTCCCGATTTTTGCTTGACTTGAACCCAATTTGACCAACTTTAAGGTCGAATCGGATTTATCTTGTGAAATTTGGTTAGGATTATAAAAACCCGCATGATTCACCTACTTTTATATTCCAATAGTCGTATTTTGTTTCATATTGATTCATTATGTAATGATGTCGTTGTCGTGGCAATTTCTTTTTTTTTTTTATAAAAAAATTAGTTCAAGTGGCGTTGACATGCCGTTTGAGTGCTAATTTTTCTCGTTAAAAAAAAAAGCTAGCTAAATTTTCTTATGAGAACAATTTAGAACAAATTTGCATGGTTGATGAACATAGTTGTCACTTCAATTTTGTCCGATTAAGTATTTCGATTATACATTTTTATGCTAAATGATCTTATTTGTAAATTTTGTTGTCTTTAATGTCATGTATTTACTACATTAACAAAAAAAATTCTAAAACTTTCAAGTTTTAAGGTTATACATCTCAGTTAAAATTTGGTAAGAAAAGTTTTGCTGCCATTGTGATTATACCCGACTCGAATGTTATTAGTCTGAGTGTGACATAATTTAAAAGTATTGATCTCCGACCAGCTTCAAAAACCTCATGATTAAGACCGAAAAAAAAATTAAAATTGTCACGTTAGTTTAATTTAACATTATCATCATGAATTAGACTAATTTATGTTCGAGGACCAAATTGCAACAAATAGAAAAAATAAATCCCAAATAATTAGCTAGAGTAAAATATATGGTAAAAAAATAGAGAAAATAAAATAAATTCCCAAAAATTGTTCCTTTGTTCTGAGTTTTGAGAGTCACCGGTGTCCAAAACTGGTTCTTCACCAGAACTTTCTCTCTCCTCCGCCACACTTTCTCTCTCTACATATACATACAGTACGAATCGGCTCCGCTATGTACGGAGGCTCCTCCAAGCTCGGCCGCGGCGGCGCCGCCGCCAGGGGAGGAGGCGGAGCCAAGCGCTCCCATTCCTCTTTCCCTCTTCCGTCCCGCCGCTCCTCCGGTCCCTCTGGTGGTCGGCTTTCTAGAGGCGGCTCCGCCGGTGGGCCCCACAACCGGCCCTCTGTCCCCGCCGGCGGTGGCGGCGGCTCCTCAGCTCCGACTTGTGCGGAGGAGACTTTTAGTCTCATCCCTGGGAAAAAACCTCCCGATTTTGCTATGATTATTAGGTTAACGCCTGAGCTCGTGGAGGAGATCAGGCGAGCGGAGTCGCAGGGCGAGACTCCGCGGATCAAATTCGATGCCAATGCGAAAAATGCCAATGGGAATGTGAGTTTTTTACAATGAATTTGAGCTGGAAAGTGCTGTTTTGATGAAGTTTGTGAATGTTTGATTATTTTTTTGTGTTTTTTTAGGTTTGTTTTCAATTGGGTACTGCTTATTTTCTTCAAATTTTGTTTCTTTGTGGGGTTTTATGAGGTATGATAGTGAATTGACATTTTTGTTTTCGATGCGGTTCGCAATTCCTGTTCAATTAAGCTTAGATGATATTATGGTTTGATAACTGCTGCTTTAGGAGCTCATTCAAGCATAACTTATCTTATTATCTCTTTACGATATCGGGAGGATTGTTTAGAACATATGATTAGCTGAGTATAGACTTTGGTTGTTTGTATACTAGTTGTAGGGATTTTCATATTCTGCAATTTTGTATTGGAGACATAAGTTCTTGTACATTCACTATCCCAACCAAAAGTTGATGTATATCAAAACTGGATAGATAGTGCAAGAGTTTGTTTTAGCTTCCTGGAGAATTGGATAAGTTGTTTCTTTGACCACAAGTGAACAAATTATGGAAGATTTTTTTGCATTGAACCTTGACTTTTATTTGCATAAATCATCCCAACTCATTGCACTTCATTGCTAATGAAGCTTCCAATATAGCTATGAAGTTGCATCTGTTTGTTCTCATGTATTTTGTGTCCCTAAATATTGCCACTAGTAAGCATTGAATAGAAAGTATATATAGTTTCTCCAATTTTTCAGGTAGTGGGGAAAGATGAGTTATTGTTATATTACTCTCTTATCTTTGTATATGATTAGGTTGTTGGACTAGGAGCATCTTTGGTTGTTGTTCAATTCATGTGCAGTTGTTTTCCTGCCCTTTTCTATTTGGATGTTGCTTTAGTCAGTAAGACAACCTGGTAGGGATATTACTGGGTCAAAGTCAATGCTTATATAAGATGTTCTTTTGGACATATATTGATTACATTAGCTGCAGTAGATATCATGATCTAATGCTCTGATGATATTGTGCTTACCATTTGATTTCACTCTTCACGTTCCACAATTTTATATATACAAACGCGTGGAGTTGTTATAACTTATATGCCGTCTTTCCTAACTTCCATGTCCATCCTTCCTACATTACATCTATGGTTCTTGAATTGTCATCTAACTTCTCAGAGATGTTTCCCTTTATAGCAAAGTTTTATATGGATGTAGCTTATTAGTTTTCAAGCAATCATAGCATTACATTTATTGCATCAGGTTATAGATGTTGGAGGGAAGGAGTTTAGATTTATCTGGTCGCGAGAAAGGGCTGACCTATGTGACATATATGAAGAACGTCAAAGTGGTGAAGACGGAAATGGCTTACTTGTTGAATCTGGCTCTGCCTGGCGCAAGCTGAATGTGCAGCGCGTTTTAGATGAATCAACTACAAACCATGTAAAAATGCGATCAGAGGAAGCTGAACGGAAGCTTAAAGCACGCAAGTATGTTCTAAGATTGTTAACAACCATATCTCTTTACCATGCATAAAGCATTTTTTTCTTTCCTTCCTCAACTTACATTTTATGATTCTCTTTTCATTTACTTGTTTTGTGGATATATATATATATATAGTTCCTTTTTTTTTTTAAATCACATGCTCTTAGATTTGATATAGTGGGAATGATAGGCCACTGGATACAAAAATTATGCCCCAATTCCTGTTCACTGAGCTACAAGAATCTTCTAACAATTTCTCATAATTGATCGCCCTTGTCCAACTTTTGTAGAATTTTAGGACAAAAATGACTTGATAAGTTTGTTTAGTAGCATCCTCCAGTGGTCCTATTTCGTTGGCTCACATTTTATGTGAATTGGATATAGGACTTTCAAAGTATACAAAAACTAGACATAAGATGGAAACCAGTTTCATCATGCTTTGTAAGATGTACTTTCTGAAAAGTTTAACCATTGAATACAAGTTTTTCAGAGTGGGAATATGTCATACTTTTAGTTGGAAACAATATTTTCTGCTACATGATTTTTGGAAATTGGAATTGGTATTTACAGAGTATACAGAACTTTTTGTTAAAAGTGAGGTTTAAGTATTGCTTGTTGTGTGATGTAACTAGAATTTTACTGGGGCAAATATATTACAGAATCTTAATTCGGAGGAATTAGCTGGTAGGTTTCTTGTGCTATGTGATTGATACTAAAAACAGCATGTACCCCGTGGGGGAATTATCATTTATATTTTCATCATAGCAGATGATTATATGTTTTGTCTTGGTCTGGTTTTAAGCTACTTGCAAAACTATAAAAACAAACAAATATTCCCATGGTTCTGCTGCTTCATAAGATACCCATGAGTAAAGATTAGAACTTCATCGCTACTTATCTCCGTACTGATCTGCTGGTTTTGGAATTCTTGATGATTGTAGTAATTTGATGCAACGAACATCGTGGAATACTTTCAGAACAATAGCATTATGGTTGTTGGATGGTTGAATTGTTTTCATGAATGTGGAGAATGATATCTTGAGATGTTTGGTATGTTTCTTGTCTTTGTAAATTGTACTAACAAATTATTATTTTCTTTGTTCATCATGATAGAGCTATTTGTTTAGATCCTGCGAACCCATCCATGAAGAGTCAGATGAAGGCACTAGCAGCAGTTGAGAGTAAGTTTTGGTTCAGATATGATTTATTTTCCTTCCCCAAGTCACTTTTTCTTTATTTCCTATCCCTGAAGTGTAAAAAAAAGATAGATCAACATGCATGATATGAAGTTTTACAACGTGTTTATCCTTTGAACTCTGCAGATGATTATAGTTAGGACCTTAATATGGTTGTTTGTTCAGAAGCAATTAGAGCAGTATCTTTGGTATATAAGGCACCATTTTTGACGAATCATTTATTGGCTGATGAGATTCTTAAATGCAATTTCTTCCATGAAGATTAATTGAATTCAGTATCTGTGTCGAATAACTTGTATTTCTCTTGTTTCCAGCTAATCCTTGGAAGAAGTTTAAACAAAAGAAAGAGCCTCCATTGAAAAAGCAGAAAGTTGAACTATCTCAAGGTAATCAGAGCACCGCACTGGATTATCGAGTTTTACACACACACACATATATATATATATATATATATATATATATGTTGGGTATTCTCTGCGCCCTATCTTATTTCCCTCCCTTTCAAAACAAGTGTCCCCTTTGACTCTGCACATGTATTTAGTGGAATTTTTGTTATGATAAAGTTTCTAACAATACCATGGGAAGAATAGAGATAGAGAGTGGAGACATTTAAACTGATGGAGCACTTGAAACGGAGATTGGGTAAAATCAAAAGGAAAAAAAGGGTAACTTATAAATCAAAGGAAACACTTGAAATTGCAGACATTTTTTGTTGACAGTGAGATTTGATTCTTCGAGAATTGAAAATAAGGGAAAACTAGAGTTCCAGAGACTGACTGGATTGGGGAAGAGGAGGAAGGTAGGGGCCAAAATGATCAAAACGGTGAATCTGAATGGCATTTGGAGAAGATAGGAAGAGGGAAGAAGGAGTAAAACTCAGTCTGTTTGCGGCTGCAGTGTAGTTGGAGGCATTTGGCTCTTTTTTTATGCCACTTGGGAGTTGAGTGGTGGAGGATTTGAGTAGATCATGTCGTGGAATAGTGGTAGTGGGTGAAGGATAAGAGAGAGATCCGATTCCGAAAGTGGTCCTTTTTTTAGATGTTTGGTGGTTGTTAGTTTTATTTTGAAGGAGATTTTTGGAAACTCAACACTAGTTAACATCATAAAATTGAACTCATTTTGGAATGATGATAGTTTTATTTTATGTAGTAATACTATACTTTCTTCAACTTGTTGCCGTAGGAGGCCCACCTAAACCTGCATATAAATCTGGGTTAGCCTCAACAACTATTGCAAAGAGCAGACTCTCAGCTTCACCTCTGCCATCCCCACATGAACAATTTGGTTCTCCAGCATCTCCATTTGGACCTATAAAGACTGCCAAGAGTCACTTGAATGTAGAAGAAATTATGCCTTCCCAGGTGACAAATAAAGAGACTGCTGCGAGCTTTGAGAAAGAAATCCCTAGCAAAGCTGTTGGTGCCACACACAAAGGAAATTTTGGAGCTAAACCGAAGGATTTGCAGAGTTTGCTAATTACTCTACTCAAGGAGAACCCCAAGGGGATGAGCTTAAAGGTAAGCACACCAGTCAAAATGAAACTCGTAACATGCTTTAGTTCAATCTGAATGAACTGATCTCTACACGTAAAAAATGTATATTCTTTCCTGAGGCCTTTTAATCTCCATTTTCCTTTCAGTTTGTTGTTCTGTTATGTTTCCCAATGATTAGTATCACAATCCTTATTTGGTTGTGTTCATTGTCCTCTTGTTCTCTCCATAGGCTTTGGAAATAGCTGTTGGTGATCCCAACTCCGCAAAGAAGATTGAGCCCGTCATAAAAAGGGTATTTGGTGGTGATCCTTGATGAATTTGTTCCTAGAACTTTGAGTGATTTTGTGCTTTCTCATTAATTTTATTTTATCATCAGATTGCAACTCTTCAAGCTCCAGGAAGATATTTCTTGAAACCAGGGTTGGATGAAAACTTCAGGAAACCCTCATCTGATTGTGGAAGGTACCTTCCATTTCTTTAGACGGTATTTGTCCAGACAAGTGGCAAAGCTTTTTTTGTGTGTGTGTGTGTGTGTGTCTTGAACGTGTTTCAATTGAGTTTATACTTGCATCTTAACCATGCTCCATAAGATTGATTTTCACTATTGTTGAAGCATATGACTTTGTATGCTCATGAGTTTAGAATGTCTTGTTTGGTTTTCTCAGTTCTCCCGATGAAAACCGTCACCAGACTCCTGCTCCTGAAGCCGACCAAAAACCTACTCCTGAAGATAAATATGATCAAACACCTGCTCGAGAATCAAGCTTTGATGGAAAAGTCACAGCTGCTGGATTGGAAGAACGGCCGGAATTGAATAAGGTTGGAGACGAATTAAATTCATCAGAACCAACTCATATCCAACAGCAATCACCCAATTTGGGTGGTGAAAGAAGGATCTCAGACAATAGCGATGGGCCAGCCGGCAGCTCTAGCAGTGAAAGTGGTAGTGATAGTGATAGTGAAAGTGATAGCGGTGATAGTGAGAGTGGAAGTCATAGGAGAAGCAGAAGTCCAAGCCCAGCAGGGAGTGGAAGTGGAAGTAGTAGTGACAGTGAAAGTGATGTGTCTTCTAATAGTAAGGAGGGTTCAGATGAGGACGTGGATATTATGACAAGTGACGATGACAATGAACCCAAGAATAAATTGCAAGCATCTGAATCGGGATTATCTATATTACCCAATCACTGGGGCACCCCTGATGGTATTGCTGTCCAAAACGGTCTTGATGAGAAGCAAGATGATCTGGTTGAGATTGAGAAAGACTCACCTGGTGATGGACCGGATGCTGAAAGGCCTTCAGTTCCTAGTTTGATTCCTCATGAAGACAGTAAAAAACATGTGGAAGAGACCAAACCGATTTCACCCGATCGCAATGAGTCCCAGGATTGCCAAAATATAATAGAAAAAGTGTTTGAAGATGAAGAAAATACAGTTAAGGAGAGGATATCTAAAGGTAAGTCGAGAGGAGGTTCTGATTTAAATCCCTTTGACGATAAATCTAAACATGCAAAAAGGTTAAATGCTGAGAACTTGTCTCAACCGCTAGTATTTGGGGGTAGGGATGCCCGATTCTCGGACAGTCCTCGTAGTTTATCTCCTGGTGGGATTTCAGAGTTTGGCATGCTGAAGGGATGCAATCAAGCAACTCCTGTAAAATCTAGATCAGATTTTCATCAAAGTACCCGGGCCACTCACGATACGATGGAGAGATCTGATATACATGCCGAGATCTTAGGACGTGGCGGTAAATACTCTGACAAGGCTAATGAAGATGGTTGTGTCAATGAGAGAAAGGCCCCAAGTAATTTAAAGGAAGGCAGTGGAGGAGGCAAATATTTAGTGCCCTCAGACGCCCATTATCAAAAACCTAATGACGTGGCTGGAAAGTTCAAGGTGTCTGGACAGGTTTCAAACTCACGGATTGGATTGTCGCCGAATAATAACAGAAGTGGTGCGGACAGGTCTCCTATTGTCAATGGTAGAGGTAGTATTCTACAAAGAGAACTCTCAGATCTGGAGTTAGGTGAACTTCGTGAAGCCGTGCCCGTAGAACAACCGCCTAAAAAGCAATTTGAAAGAAAAAGTCCGTTCAAACAGTTAGAGAACAAATTTAGTGCTTCAGAAAACATGAATTTGGATTCCAGCAGAGGAAAATCTTTTGGAAAGTCAACATTAGATTCTGTAAAACCTTCCCCACCCAATTTTAATTCTGGTGTCCGTGGCAATTTGGATAGCTTGAACAGAAAGAAGACGCCAGAACATGTTGTGCAAGCTCAAGTGCAGAACGTTTCAAGAGGAGATCACTCTGAAGTCTCAAGAGGGCCAGGATCCTACCCAACAAAGGACAGTCAAAGGCAAACAAATAATACTGCCGTGGTGATGACTGATGGACAAAGAGATAGCGCATTGACAGAGGGTAATAATATTAATAGTGATCGGAAAAGGTGGAATTCATATTCTGATGAAAATGCTTTTTCCTACTCTAAATATGAAAAGGATAAGCCAGAGCTTAAAGGACCAATAAAGGATTTCGCTCAGTAAGTGTTCTTTTTTCTACGTTACATTATGGACCTTTTCGTCTTTTTGTTTTTAGAATCTCGTTACCTATTTTTCTTCTGCCTTAAATATTAGGTACAAAGAATATGTGCAAGAGTATCGTGACAAGTACGAAAGTTATTGCACCTTGAACAAGATCCTTGAGAGTGATAGGTACTATAAGATTGTTCCTTTACTTCACGGTTAAGGTGTTATGGCTTCTTACTTATTATTTCTTGTACGGTGGATTGCTTTTGTGTGTTTTCTGTGTTTATTTAAAGCAACTCGATAACTCTTATATGTAGGATTGAGTTCCTTAAACTGGGAAAGGACCTTGAATTTGCGAAAGACAGGGATATGGGTAGATATCGCACTATCTTGGGACAGTTGATGGAATCTTATCAGGAGTGTGGAGAGGTAATCATTTCTCGTCGGTGTAATCTTGTTAGTACTTTTATGTTTTTTTTTTAATTGATAACCATGGAGAATACCATAATTTTAAATGTCAGACAATTTAAATTTACAGCTTATTATATTTCTACTTCACATTTGACATCATGAAAACATGAATTATTGGGCCCAACTTGTGTTAATTGTAGTTGTAGGTATTAAGTTTTTCCACCTTTTAGAGAGAGGCTGCATATAAGTTGCTCGACTACTTGTAAAGATTACAAAGCTTGCTTGTGTGTGAATTATGTAATTTGTTTGAACTTTTAACTAATGAAGGCTACTCTCTAAAGAATATTGTGATACGTGCATGAAAAATAAATAACTAGATGGCAACAGATTTGAAATAACTTTTGCTAAATGATCAAATAGAAAAAACTTGTGACTAAATGACTTAAAAACTTAAGTATCATTGATCAGAATGGCAGTAACCGATACCAATCTCTATATTTGTAGTTTATACTAGAGCTGGTAATTCGGGTTTGGGTTTGGATTTAAAAGGTCTAACCTGCACCCGACTCGAAAGAGTTGTGGGCTTCGGATCAGGTTGCGGGCTTTATGTGTAAATTGTGTGGATTTGCCCGAATCGTCTTGACCTGAAAATTGATAGGGTGTATTTTATGCAACCCAAAAAATGCAGATCGAGTTTTTGATACCCTATTTTTCTCCCATAACTTCAACTTTCTCAAATAAGTGATGGAATTGATCAAAGTTTATTAAAGTTGGACTTAACTAATAATGTCATTATCTGCAGAGACATAAAAGGCTGAAGAAAATATTCATTGTGCTTCACGAAGAACTAAAGGTAATTCATCTAAACGCTATTAGCTTTGATATTTTTACCCGCTCCGAGCTAATTTAAATTCGTAGTTGTTCACCAAAAAAGTTCTGGTTGTTTTTCTATCTGCAGCACCTTAAACAGAAGATTGCAGATTTTGCACTTCCATATACGAAAGATTGAAACATTTGACGACTCTTCAACGCCAGAGATTACAGATATTTTCTGTCTCCTTTAGTATATCACCATTAGGTCCTTTCCAGGGCGTCACATGAAGTATTTAGGGCATTGTAAATGGTCATATAGATATGTTTGATAATAGAGGTTGTAACATCAATGATTTTAGCCCCAATTTTTGTAGATTTTCAGGGCAATTTTTGTGTGGTTTTGTTTGTTGTAAAACCATGCAAGCAACAAATTTTTTGCACTTGCTAGCAAATAATGCCAATACCAATTTTTAGGTCTTAATTTGTTTGTGAGATTTAGCCTTTTTAGTAGAGGTGGCAATTGGACAGGCGGGTCGGGTTGGGCATAAACGGACCGGGAAAATGCATGCCGGGTTTGGGTTGTTTAATTACAATTTTGTCTTTGTGACATCAAAATTAGAAGATAGAACTTTAATATAACCCAAGGCTGATAGAGATAAAAATTGATGTCACAATGGTTATCGTCTTGTTGTCAGACTCAAAATTTTAATTTATGTAGATTTAGTACGAATTTGTATGATTGACTCGAAAGTTGACTGAATTTATCTTGCGCGACTTGAACCCATTAAAAAATAGTCGAGTTTTGTGTACATGCTATTTAGCTTCGGATGCTATCTCTATTTAGAAATATCAATTTGTGTCTCAACACGGTACACGACGCCAAATAGTGTGTTTGGACCCATTAATTTTGTATTTGAGTCATGTTCAAATTAGGCCTTAAAAACATGCACGACACGTCCAACGTGCACACCTAAGAATTGAAATAGTAAATTAACCCTAAAATCTCTAATTAATCTTATTGTTCCAACAATTCTTTGTCGTGCTATGTGTCAAATGTGATGAAGTGTGTCGTGTTAAATATACTAATTTTTCTGTGTAAAATGTATTATATCGTGTCGTGTTCGTATTACGTGCTTATAATAATGTCGTGTTCAACGTTTCACCACAAATAATTATTAAACGTGTCGTGTTTATAACGACTTCATATAATACACAAACATGACACGACCCACGAGTCCACTATTTTATAGTCAGGCTCATTGATCAACAAGTGCAAGACCATTCCTCTACATGGACGCGCTCGTACCCTAATTTTCCCCTCTCAAAACTCCACACAACAGTGAGAAAAAAAGAAGAGAAAAAAGAAAGCAACTTTGGAGAAGAGAAGAAAGTGACAACAATTGGTTTGGTACTGCAAATTGGGCTTGTCGAGTCGCTATTTTCTGCATGATTCTTTAGGTATTTTCTGATTTTTCTCAATTCCAGCTTCTGGGTAATCGTCAAAATCAAAAGATAGCTTCTGGGTGTTCAAAAATTTCGAAACTTTATCACCACTTCAATTCTGGGGTTTCACGTTTTGTCATGAAATTTACTGGGTCTGTTCTAATTTTGAATTTTTCTGGGTTATTATCTAACTAATTGATATGGGTAATAGTCAATTTTGGCTGTAGAGGGTTCTAATAAGGGCTGGCTCATGTTTGGCAGCTGAGAAAATTGAGTAGTAGAAAATACAATGAATTTGGGATGGTTAGTTTTGTGCTATTTTATATATTTGAAAATTGAGCTAGTTTGCTAAATTTCCCCAAATTGTCATGTACTTGGTTCTGTCAGTGTATGAATGAGAAGAGAAGAAACAACTGTTACTCAGTATGATGTTATATTGCTGTATTTAATAGTTACTATAATGTGTATGTAATCGTGGTTTTTCTGGTTGATGGAACAATGTTGAGTACATTGGTACTCAGAAACGGACTTGAATTCAGGTTCTGATTAGAATTTTCGAATGTCGGAAACAGAAAACCGAAAATTAGATTTTTTTTGCCATTTCTATTATTTGTGATGGGCGAGGGCTTTTAGTTTTTACCTTTCTAGGGAGGAATGGACGAAGTAGTTCAGATTTAAAATGCGAATGATTTTAATTTTCCTTCCTCATTCACAGTCCGTGTTGAGCAATAATGTTAATTAACTGATTGGAACAGTTTCAGCAGAAGTAGTTACGAGGTTCTGGTGTTAAAAGAGTGGAGGACTTTAACGTGTAAGAGTGTCATGCTGAATGTTGCTATCGGGTGGTGGATTAGGGATGAATCCCACGTTGGATAATATGAGTTTGATTCAGCAGGCACCGAGGCATCACTTGGTGGTTAGGGAGATTGGAGAAGATATAGATTTGGAAATTGGACCTGGAGATGATGATCCATCATTTGGTAGCGCTCCTCTTATTGGTGGCCCTCCACGAGAACCTTCTGTTGAAGAGCACGATGATAGCAAGCACATGCTAATGATTTCTCAACTTCCTAGTGATGATCAAGATATTTCAAAGACACATCCGGCCAAAAGAAAGAAGAAGGTCGTAAAAAGATGGAGGGAGGAATGGGCTGATACGTACAAGTGGGCATATGTTGATGTCAAAGATGGGACACCGAGGATATTTTGCTCTGTTTGTAGAGAGTATGGAAGGAAGCATAGAAGGAACCCATATGGGAATGAAGGCAGTAGAAATATGCAGATGAGTGCACTCGAAGAACACAACAATAGTTTGCTTCACAAAGAGGCTTTGCGTCTCCAGATGGCCTCCAAGGATAAGA
>JAYMTF010001311.1:0-24327 GCA_036897485.1 Pelargonium nanum | reverse complement strand
TTGATTTTCTTTCTTCTTCTAGGTAATTAAATAGATTGTTAAACATTTTGTGTATTTATATAATTGAACTATTTCAATTAATCAAAGTGAGACCTGAACATTGTCAGGTAACAACACTAGTATTAAAATCATTTTAACGATAATTATTTTAGAACTACCAAATAAAAATGACATTTATTGTTCATCTAAAAAATGACATTTATTGTAAAATAGAAACACAATTTTTTCCACTTATCTCAATAAACATTCGAAAGAGGAATGTTTTGAAAAATCTTAATTAAACCATATTTCATTCACATTGCAAAACTATACTATTTCCAATTTTGTTTTTACATTTTCTAGCTGGAAAAATCTTATAAATTTTTAAATTTAAATTTAAATTAAAGTAAGATAATAAAAAATATTAAAAACAAGATGATAAAAAATTAAATTTAAAATTTAAAATTATCAGTATCTTTAAAAAATTTAAGCTTGCCACTATATATAAGTTTAGATTTATTAGGTAATTTCAAATTGAAACAAGATAGTGAAAATCTAATATATTAATAATTATCATCAAATTAACTAAAAATATATATATATAAAGAATTAAATAAAAATGTGTTGACACATGTAAAAAATTAGTCTGATTAATTTACGAATTCGAAGCCGACGTGAAAGAGATTCGAGTTCGTTCAAATTTAAGTTTCAGATCGAGTTTACGATGTAACCGTCAAACCCGAACCCGGCTTGAAAGAAATTGGTTCAATAAATGCCTAATTATCCAAACGGTACCAGAAAGAAATAGCATAATTATTAAATGTCATGCAAAAAAGCAGCAAAATTCATAAATGCATTTACATTACTTTTAATTGTTTTTTATTATAATTATTTCATTTGCGTGACGTCACGCACTCCATTAGAGACAAAAACCGAGATTCTGTTCCATTTGGAGGAAAAGAAAAGAAAAGAAAAGAAAATTAAAAAACGTGTACTTGCTTGTTTGTTTCTCGGGAAACGTGCGCGAGTGCGTTGGAGAATTCACCGTCGCGTCGCGTTACCTATAAAAGAAGGCCTCACACAATCCTCGCACAGTCACTCACAGACCCGCGATCACGACCCGAACCCGAATCGTTCGCCTTCTCCTCCCGATTCCGAATCTTCTCGCATTTTCGTTTTCACTGAGCTGTTTAGCGATTCGAAGCTCAGAGTCGAGTCTGTGAGTGAGCGAATTGGCGTTTTGCAATCGCGATTCTCGGAAAACGCCGTTCCCCTGTTTTTCTCTGGAAGCATTTTTGTGCTTTCGGTTTCTGATTTGATCCGATTAGAAGCGAAAATGGGGTGTTGTTTTGGTTCGAGGAAGAAGAAAGAGAGCGATGATGCTAAGAAGAAATGCAAGGCTCCAGAAGCTCCTGATCGGCCGCCAACTGGTGTGTGTTTCAGCGAATTTTGATTTCTTAATGTTGATGTCGATGATTGTTGATTATCTTAGATTCTCGGATTTTCTGGTTTTCGTAGTGTTCTTGGTGAGTCTGTTATGGTGATCGTAGCTGAATTGATTTTTGGATTTTAGTGATTAGTACAGTTGATTGGTGATTAATCTGAAAACTATTTGTGAATGCTGATGATTGTTGAATATATGAGATTCTCAGATTATCTGGTTCTTGTAGTGTTCTTGGTGAATCTCTTTTACTTAGTTGATTGTAGCTAATTTTTGGATTTTAATGATTAATATGGTTGATTGGTGGTTAATTTGAAGATTATTTGTCAATTTGAGAATCTTAGATTATTGTGTTCTTGTAGTGATCTTGGTGAATCTTTTTGATTTAGTTGACTAGAGTTGATTTTCTTTTGGTGATAGTGGCTGAAATGAGTTGTACATAGTGAATTTTAATTTCTTGTTTTTTTTTTTTGGATTTTAATTATTATTATAATTGATTAATGATTTTTTTTCTTTCAGTGTTGATGATTATTGAAAATTTGAGGTTCTCATATTATCTGGTTCTTGTAGTGTTCTTGGTGAATCTTTTTTACTTGGTTGATTTTGATTGTAGCTAATTTTTGGATTTTAATGATTATTATTGTTGATTGGTGGTTAATTTGAAAATTATTTATCAATGCTGATGATTATTGGGAATTTGAGAATCTTATATTATTGGGTTCTTGTAGTGTTCTTGGTGAATCTTTTTTATTTAGTTGACTAGAGTTGATTTTCTTATGGTGACAGTGGCTGAAATGAGTTGAGCATAGTGAATTTTAATTTCTTTATTTGAATTATTATAGTTTGAGGTTCTCGGGTTTTCTGGTTCTTGTAGTGTTCTTGGTGAATCTTCTTGATTTAGTTGCTTGGGCTTGTTATGGTGATCATAGCTGAATTGGGTTGATTTTGATGGAAATGTTTTTGCCCTAATTAACAGTTTTGTTACATAAGACCATGTTGCATTTTCTTGAAACAGAATTGAAGATGGAATAAATTTTGACTTGAGAAGTTAATGCAAACCTAACCACTTGCTTGTAGCAATTGATTTCTTAATTTATTCATGGGGAATAAAATAAAAAACTGATTGTGACTTGTGAACTTGACTTGACCTTGAGGGACTAGTGAATCAATGAAGTTTGACATTGCATTGACTAGGTTTATCAAAATTAATTTTGTGGTCATCCATCACAAATGACGAAACGAGATGTGATCATATAGTTGCTAGATTTACGGGTACATGGGATTTAATCATGAGGAGGGACACATGTTCTAAGTTGTTAAAAGAATCACACGGTTGCAACAATGTACGGCTCTTCTTTATGATATTGCCAATTTCTCTTACTCTTCAATTAATCGATCTTTTTACTTTTTTTCCTTTTTTGTTTGTGTTTAGCGTGAAATCCGGACTTTCTTTTTGGATTAGATGGTAGGCCTAGGGTCGCAACTAAGGCATAATCATTCTCCTCCTAGTTTTGAATTAAAGCAATAGGGCTGTATTTGATTCTATAAGAATAATAGTCAAATTTGAATTTAATTGGTGTCACTCTCGTTCTTGCTACTTTTTGTCACCGAGTTTAGTGTGAATCACATGTTGGCATAATTTATCTTATCGATGTGTCTATGCGAAAAAAGGGTATTGGAGTAAATGACCAAAAATGGTGGAGTTTTGTGCGCTAGGCGACATTTTTTTGGTCTATATACATTTTGCTTTTTAGATGGGCAATGTAGAAGTAAGCTAACTTGTTCGAAAATATATGCAGAACCGGCAACACAGTCACAGTCACAGTCACAATTACAGTCACAATTACAGTCATTACCTCCAAGTACTGGGCCTGATAACCGTAGAAATGCTCAGATATTCACATACGAAGAGCTTGTTGTGGCTACAAATGACTTTAGCCCAGATACATTTCTTGGGCAGGGTGGATTTGGGTGTGTTTACAAAGGGCAACTACAAACTGGTCAGGTAAATTTATCTTTTGTGCGATACTCGGGTTTCTAAGGTTTTGTTTCTTATTATCTAATTTTACCTTTACCAGGTTGTTGCTGTTAAAAAACTTGATCATTCTGGTCTTCAAGGCGACCAAGAGTTTCTGGTGGAGGTTCTGATGCTCTCTCTTCTGCGCCACCCTAACCTTGTCAATTTGATCGGATACTGTGCTGAAGGGGATCAGCGTCTTCTTGTCTATGAGTACATGCCATTTGGGGCCTTGGAAGAACACCTCCATGGTAATATTTTTCAGCATCGTTGTTTGATCTTTAGACTTCATCTTCAATTTCTGTGATGCTCGTCGAAATCAGATAAAAGTAAATCTACTCAAAGTAACCGAACAGAACCAAGAAAAAGATAGGATTGCAGTTTGTAAAAATCATAGTTTCAAATGGTTCGTATTGTTAGAAGGATAGTTATATTATTTTGGTCATCTGCCCAAAACTTGTTTCACAAGACTTAGAGGAGTTAAGTCCATAGTGTTGATATCTGTCATCTTGAAGATAATCGAGGGTGGAGTTTTGTTTTACGAAGAAAAGATTTTCTGTATTATTTTCGTTTTCCTCGTAGATCAAATTAGACATGTGTCACATCATCTCACAAGTCACAGTGAAATCTTTTTATTTTGTTTTCTTTGTTTCTTGTTGCGAGTATACGAAGTAAATTTTCAACACTTAGAAATTGTGAAATTTATGATCCCTTCATTTCTTTGCAGATCTTCAACCTGGTGCTGTGCCCCTGAGTTGGAACGTGAGGATGATGATTGCTGCAGGTACAGCCAAAGGTTTGGAATACCTGCACTGTGGAGCAGATCCGCCTGTTATATTCCGGGATATGAAAACAGCTAATATACTATTGGATGAAGAGTACCGACCAAAACTTTCTGATTTCGGGCTTGCCAAATTCGGCCCTACTGGAGATAAGACGCATGTTACCACCAGGGTAATGGGAACCCAGGGATATTGTGCCCCCGAGTACTACGAAACTGGAAAACTGACAATGAAATCTGATATCTACAGTTTTGGAGTAGTCCTGTTGGAGCTAATCACGGGACGGAGGGCATTGGATAACAGTCGTCCTTCACCAGAGCGTTACCTCATTGATTGGGTAATAAATTGATTCTTATGATTCTATATATGTCTTCCAGTTTTCTCGAAATTTTCTAGGAAAGTTTTACTTGGATGCTATTTTCAAAACACTACCAGCAAATCAAGTATACGTGTAGCAGCCTGGTATGACCTAACACGTTACGGACAGAAACATGTTACAAAATGCATTGTAGCAAAACACGAGCATAACTAACTATAGTTTCTGCAATGACTCTCGTGGTCTTGCACAGCTCACTACCTTGCATAATTTTGCTTCTAATAATTCTAGATATCTACTAGTTTTCCCAGTATTTTCCAGGAAAATCTTACTTGCACGCATGTTACAAAATGCATACTGTACCATCTGGTTTTAACACGAGCATGACTATAGTTTCTGCAATTACTCTTGTTCATGCATTGATTGGATACTTTTACTTCTCATGATTCTAGATGTGTCTACTAGTTTTCCCGAAACTTTCTAGGAAAGCTTTACTCGCACGTCTTTTTTTCTTTTTGAAACACTTCCCGAACACAAATTATGGACAGAAACATGTTACAAAATGCATCGTAGCAGCTGGTTGAACACGAACATCTAGGATACTTTTACTTCCTTGTTGATAGGATACTTTTACTTCTCATGATTCTAGATGTCAACCAGTTTTCCCGAAACCTTCTAGGAAAACTTTACTTGCATGCTATGTTTTCGTAGCAGCCTAGGACCAAACACATTAAGTACCGAAACATGTTACAATTTAACACGAGCATGCCTAGCAATGAATAATGAAACCGTGTTTGCAATTGCAGGCTCGACCATATCTGTTAGACAAGAAGAACTGCACACTAATAGCCGATCCATTGCTGAGAGGTCGATACAGCCTATCCACCTTGAGGAAAGCTTTGGACCTTACAGCAATGTGCCTCCAGGAAACTGCATCTGCTCGGCCTACCACGAGAGACTTGGCGCAAGCCCTGGAGTTCCTGGCAGCCCCCCGTCTGGGCGAGCCGAGTCGGACTCCTAGCCCGAGAAACGTTGCGAGTACGAGTACGAGTAGCAACTCGCCGGGAGCCCTGGAGAGACAGAGAGCTGTTGCTGATGCCAAACAGTGGGGACAGAAGTGGAGGGATTATAAGAGTGTAACTGAGTAGATATGATGATCAGTGGAGTGTAGGAGAGGTAGCTGTTGTGCAGAGATGAGGTAAATGGCAACATTTAAGGTTACAATTTTCGAAAAACCCGAAACCGAAACAGATCATTGATTTTTTTTCCATTTCAGGAGATTTGGAATGGTGTGGAATAAGTGTTTTTTTGTTCTAGGATTGTGAATTGGGAAGTGTTAGTTGAGGAAATTACAGGCTGAACTGTACAATATAGAGAGCATTGAGGACTATATGAATTTTGATGATGAAATGTACAATATACAAATTTTTGGATGTTTCTTTTAGTTTTTGCTCATGCTACATTGTATGGATCAAATGGGTTCATTTGTTAGAGTTCTGTAAATGAAGGGCAAGTTACTAAGCCTTAGAGCCGGACTAGCGAGCCGAAACCCGAGTTGAAAATCCGTGGGTTCGGGTCACATAGGATGGACCCAACCAATTTTCGACTCAGATTCGGGACATGTGTTTCTTGAGAAAAAGAGATACATGGGCTGGTTGGGTTGGCAAACTTGCATGTTTTGCGTGTAAAACCTACAACCCAAGCCTTTCGGGCCGGGTTGACCAAATGCTACACCAACTTTGGGCCGGGTTTGGATTATGCCCTTTTAGCCCAAGCTGTCCGAAACTTAAATTGTGGGCCGAACAATTTATACCGATCTCCTTATCGTTTGAAAAAGACATTTTAATCGATGAATTTGGTTCATTACATGAAAAAAAAAATACATTGTCATTGTTTAAATGATACAATTATATGTCATAAAACATACAATAAAATAAGAGCAGAATGTGTATAGTAACTAAAAGCTACTGAATTCCATATGGGAAGAACCTGAGATCACATGAAACTTTGGTTCAAAATGTATAATCCCACAGAAAAGGGCTTTTGGAGTTCCACAAAAGTGCCTTTTCCAATATGATTTTGGATACAAAAATGCACCAACCAATACCTTTTCCCCAATCTCTAAACTTATCACTACTTTATAGGATAAAATATAATGCAAAAAATATACATATATATACTATAAATTAACAACTATAGGTGACAAGTAAAAATAATAATTATAGGAAGAAACACTACATTATTATAAGTTAAATTTCTGCAAAGAGCCATAATAGGTGCATGGCATAATGGGAAAGAACATAAGAGTATTGGTGTCATTATGGTTGTTACCATTTACATGTTTTGCCCTTACTTTACAATTCACATGTTTATTAGAAATGACTATCTAACTTTTAAACTTGACAGGATCCAATGTAACCGATTTAAATGAGATATTGTAAGGGTCGAGATAAAAATATTATTCAATGGGAAAACGGGTTATTGTAACCCAACTCGTCTTGCGTCCGGTAGTTCAAATAGATAATATATTTTTTTATTTTAAATTTTGAATATGCATCTTATAAATTTGAAGTCGGGTTTGATATTTCAAACCTAAACCGACTTGAAGCTCTAGTTGCCAAATATAATGTGAGAAAGTCAATTCAGATTATTTTACTTGTGAAAAAAGTATTTCTTAAATTTCACATTTTCCCATTTTTGTAAGTTTCCAAATTACTATATTACCAAAAAAGTTTCTAAATGACTATTTATTATATTCTATATAAATATGTTTCTCTTTTGTTCATTATTACAAATTAATTTCCTTAAATCCCCATTTTCAAAAAAAATTTCCTTAAATCCCCCAAAAAAAAAGTTGGAGGGTATTAAGGTAATTTCACATAGGACAAGTAGCCAACATCAGCCTCACATATAAACAGAGGGACAGTCACATTCTTGTATGTGTTGGGAACCAGAAAAAAAGCAAGTCTGTCACCCAACCCCACTGGTCCTCCTCGGTCACCGCCCAATCACTTCTCGCCACGTCACCCTAACATCCTGTAAAGCGCCACAACACAGTCATTACTATCTGTCACCTATCTCTCTCTCTCTCAGTTCAGCGAAACCAAACCCAACCCATCGCTTCTCCTCCACCATGCCTTGTCGGCGACGCGAAATCTAGCCGTTGAGCTCGCCGGAATCTTCCTCTACTTGTCGCCGGAAGCTCCTTTTCTGTATCTCCGGCGGCTGAGCCGAGCTCAGGTCGGTCCTTTTTACTGATCTGCCCCTGTCCTGTGCGCGTGCTTGCTACGCGAAGTGAAGTGACGTCGTTTAGCTGAGAGCGGAGCGATGTATGTGGTGCCGCCGCCGCAGAGGTCCGATGGCGGGTCCGGATCGGCCGGCGGGTCAGCTGATTTACGGGTTTACCAAGCTTGGAAAGGAAGCAATGTGAGTGTATTGTGTGATTGTGGTTTTCTAGGGTTTTGGTGCTGTGTGTGCTCAAGATGTTTACTTTCCTTTTTTTAATGTTTTTTGTTGCTGATTCTTGGTCTGTTTTCTAGGATTTTGGTTTCTAGGATTGTGATTCATGTTTCAATTTCAGTAGTTTTGTTGCTGATTCTTGGACTGGTTCATGCATCAGATCATTCTTGTGTGTGTTCATGGCTTAGTAGATTCGTACATGGAAATGGAAGTGTTCAAATGTGTGCAATTATTTGCATTTGTTAGCACAGTAGTAGGATTATGATTGAGGATTAAAGAGGTCGAAAAAAAACTAGATGTTATAACTTATAAGTAAAAAAGTTTTTATTTGTTTTGTTTTGTTTTGTTTGTTTCTTTATTGGTCTAGTGCTCAATCTGTGAACCATGAAGTTTGTGCAGCATTGGCTCGTTTTATTTTTTGGTTAGAGAACGTCATGATCAAATGTTGCTCCTTTTGAACTGTTGTATTAGACTGTGTATATAATGATTTGTTGGTCATGGTTTGATTGGAGATATAGGTTGAGATTTTGGGTTTTGGTAGTGAAACTTGATGATGTTACTTACAAGTAAAAACCTCTTCTTCTTCTTTTCTTTATCAGTCTAGTATTCAATATGTGAACCATGAAGTTTTTGATGCATTTATTTGATTAATAAGTCGATTTGGGTGGTCAATGTTGCTCCTTTTGAACTGTTGTATTAGATGGTGTATAGGCACTGTTGGCTGAAATATAATGATTTTGTTGGTCATGGTTTGATTCGAGATAAAGGTTGAGATTTTGGGTTTTGGGGACAAAACTTGATGATGTTACTTAATCATGAAGTTTGTGTTGCATTGGCTAATTGTAAATTTTGGTTAGTCAGAGAACGGCGTGATCAGAAGTACGGTGTTGCTTACAATTTTTGAACTGATGTATTAGACTGTGTATAGGCCCAGTTGGCTGAAATATGATGATTTTGTTGGTCATGGTTTGATTGGAGACAGATTGATATTTTGGGTTTTGGTGGCAATTACTAGTTACTATATTGACAATTTGGGACACCTTTTTTTCCCCTTATTCAGCTTCTAACATGTATTGACCAATTAGCACACTTATTCAGAATGATTCACATACTATGAATACTGCTATACGAGCTTATGCAGTTGCCTATTCACTACAGTCGACATTGTTTCTAGTGCATTCATAAGATTAGCTGTTCTGTCACGACAATTGTTCAGTTGTACGTGTTTGGCACTACATTCTGTGTTTGATTTGTTTTGTTTTTTTCTTTTCTTTTTTTCACTGAATGGGTATTTATGGCAATGGCATTTATTTTCTGCTTATTCTCCCTCAAAATTTCCTTCTTTTTTTTTTCTCTTTTGTTTGTTTTCAATATTGTTTTTATTTTCAGGTCTTGTCATCTATATGGATTTATTGAATTAATGATTTTGGTTAAGGTCATGGGTAGTTTTGCTTATCAACCATAAAAACAATTAAATTTATAAAATTTAGATCATAAATGCATGATATTCTTAGATGCCAGCAAAAAGCTATAATGTTTACTTAAGCTTAATTAGGGTTTCAAGGTTGAATAAAGCTTTAAGGTTATTTCTTGCAGATATTTTTTCTTCAAGGGAGGTTTATCTTCGGGCCAGATGTAAGATCTCTGGGGCTGACCATATGCCTTATAGTAGCTCCTGTTGCAGTTTTCTGTGCCTTCGTTGCCAGAAAGTTGATGGATGATTTTTCTCATCACTTGGGAATATCAGTTATGACTGTTGCTGTTGTATTCACCGTCTACGTAAGCTCTCTCTCTCTCTCTCTCTCCCTCTCTTTCTATATATTTATATATTTGGTTTATGAATTTCCTTGTAATAATTTTAATGCCACGATTTGCTTTGAATTTGTGTCTTGGTACTTGTGAGATTAGTTTTCAATCCTGACCCTCCAAAAAATAGTTTTGCTAATTATATTTCCTTAATGGTAAGAAGTTAACGATTAACACATCATAGTGTGAGGGCAAAAAGCTTTATTAAGTTTCGTATAGGACCGTCTAAACCAGATATAGGGTTCTTCTAAGATATAGCATGAATTGTTTCTTAGAACCAGATGTTTCCATGGCTTTTTGGAAGCAAAACCAACAACTTTCTATTTTTTAATTATATGTCCTAGATAAGTATCACTAGGTTTTGCTGTTTAGGTTCATTAGAGCTTTATTGTCATTCCTTCTCTGACAAGTACTGAAACTGCCCCGAAGGTATATTGGCTCTTGCACGTGCTACTTTCTACATACGCCAAGCATTTATGATCTCGGTGATCCATATGAATTGTGTAATATTGAACTCTAATTTTATGGACGTGTTTTCTCTTTTAGGTTTTAATTCTTCTTTTGCTGACCTCGGGAAGAGATCCCGGTATTATTCCACGTAACGCACACCCTCCAGAGCCAGAAGGCTATGAAGGTGGCGCCGAGATTGGAGCTGGCCAAACCCCACAGCTACGGTTGCCTCGCATTAAGGAAGTAGATGTCAATGGAATCCCTGTGAAAATCAAGTACTGCGATACTTGTATGCTTTACAGACCTCCTCGCTGCTCCCACTGCTCAATCTGCAATAACTGTGTAGAACGATTTGACCACCATTGCCCTTGGGTTGGGCAGTGTATTGGGCTGGTAAGTCATTTTTCTGGATAAAAATTATTTGTTTTAGTAGTAGAGGTGGCAATTTGGATCCAAATCCTCATGCACCCGAGACCCGACCACATTTTGGCAAGTTCAAGCTGGGGTCGGGTTTGACATTTTCAACCCGAATTGCCAGATCTATTTGGTAGGTTATACCATTATCATATTTTATGTTTCCTGGAGATTGATTAGAGTTGGAAATTCGTGTGTGCGTGTTGTGTTCGTGTTGTGCTGAAGATTGATTGTGTGTTGCACGATCCAACACAAACATGACACATATAACACGGTGACTAAATGGGCGGTGCTGACACGACATGACATGATTGACATGAACACAACCTAACTCATTCTGCATGATTGAACCAACACATTTGACATGACACAACCAACACGTTTGGCACATTATTAGAACTAATTTACAATTCTACCCTTAAGTGTGTGTGTCCCAACACGACTAATTAATCGTGCGTGTTTTGGAGGCTCAACACAAACACGATTACAAAATGTGGGAGCCCAAACACGCTAATTTTGAGTTGTGTTACGACATGATGAGTCATGCATGCTAAAGTATCTGACATACTTATATACACACTCATTTTTGTGTGCAGCGAAATTACCGATTCTTCTTCATGTTTGTCTTCTCGACAACCCTGCTGTGTATATACGTTTTCGCGTTCTGCTGGGTCTACATCCGGAGAATCATGGAAGCGGAGGAGACGACAATATGGAAAGCAATGATCAAAACCCCTGCCTCCATTGTGCTGATAATTTACACTTTCATATCAATGTGGTTTGTTGGTGGCCTCACCGCCTTCCATTTATATCTCGTCGGTACAAATCAGGTAATATATTCATCTTCCCTCGTTAGTTGGACAGAGTTCATACTGATAGGGCTGTGTGCAAAAATCAGTCTGTATCAGAAAAATGGTCCGTACCGAAACCGGACTGATTGGGTTTGGTCCGGTCTTGGTCTTAATTCGCTCCATACTGAATTATTGTTAATATATATATTTTTAAAATTAATTCTATATATATATACACACTAAATTTGGTACTATCTACTTTATGATTACTCACCCAATTAACCTTGCTTTGCTCAAATCATAGTAATTAAAAAATTCTACTGAGTTTGTTCCAAAACTTGTTGGGTCCAGACTTTTTAGTCTGCTGACCCGGTTTGGTCCAAACCGGTATTGGACCAATGCACAGTCCTACATAATGAGTGCTTGTTAATTGACTCTGTTTCTGATAAATGTGCTCCCGACTTTTTGCTCCTTTTGTAGACTACGTATGAGAATTTCAGATACAGGTATGATCGCCGAGCCAACCCCTACAACAAAGGAGTGCCAAATAACTTCAAGGAGATATTCTGCACCAGCATTGCCCCTTCCAAGAACAATTTCCGAGCATTGGTCCCAAGAGAACCCGCTTTGCCAACCCGATCTGTGGGAGGTGGCGGATTCATGAGCCCAAACATGGGAAAAGCAGTGGATAACATAGAAATGGGCCGCAAAACAGTGTGGGGAGATATGGCTCCTGGGGCAGATCACTGTGAAGATCAACTCAACTCTGAACGTGTGAATGTCAAGGATGGCGAACTGAACGAATTGGGCGAGTTGTCTCCCGACATTAGAGCTACAACGCAAGAGGACACAATTGGCGAACGCGGAGCACATCCAAGGCGATCCAGCTGGGGAAGAAAGAGTGGGAGCTGGGAAATGTCGCCGGAAGTGCTTGCTTTGGCCGCCAGAGCCGGTGAACCAAACCGAGTAGGAGGTAGCAGCAGCAGCAACAGCTTGGCAGCTCCCGAGAACCGGCATTCATAGCCGAAGCTGCCGGATCATCACGTAGTAGGTGGATTTGTATTTGGTAAGATAGAGAAAGGTTTAGTGTATTGTTGAAAATGGCTTAGTTGCAAAATTGTGCATTGTGGGGAAGGTTTTGGTGGGATGTTGTTTGTTTCTGGTGTGTTGGTTTTGGGTCATATTAATAGTCTTTTTTCTTGGGAAGAAATGGTGTGTTGAGTGAGCTTCTTGGTCATTTTTTAACTTTGTATTGATGGCATTTTGTGGATTTAGTTAGTGTCTAATTTTATTGCTATTTGTGAAATCAGCAATTGTATATTCACAAGCTGCCAATACGGGTTGCGGGTCTAAATTGCCAGCTCTTATCGAGGCACTGACCACAATTAGTTTGACAAGAACACGGGCGTTTTTTTTACCAGACTTGTTTAGACCCACATTATCAAATTTGGGTTCTTAGACTTTAATTTTCCATAATCAATTCTTTTCTTTAATAAAATCAATGCTAGGACCAAACAACCAACTTTATTGCAAATTTAAGCTTTTTCAACTTATTTTCTCAGCAAAAAGCCATTTTTATCAAACCATGTTGTTCTTATCTTGTGTTATTAATGGTCCACTTACTAGAAACAGCACAAATAATAGTAATATTGTTGTTACATATATATTTTATGACCAAAAGTCAAATCCAAGAGAGTAACTGTCTGTGTCTGGTCAACCCAGAACCAGGACCAACAATGAATAAAGGTGAAATGTCTGAAACACCCTCATAACCATTTGGTTCTAGCCTGAAACTTGAATTTCACCTCTAGTATTAGAGTTGAAAAAACAGAAACCCTCCAAATTTGTCACTTCACACCAGTCTGACTCAAGAGCCACCTTAAATTCAAGTCCTATTTCTCCATATTCTCTCTCTCTCTCTCTCTTCTTCACACAACAAGCCATTACTTCCATGGCAATGTAGGTGGTGGTGGTGATTGAGAAAAAACCAGACCAATTTGCAGGTGAACCCACCATTTCTTGAGCCATTTTTGGCCTTCTAAGATCATGGTTTTTTTTTTTTGGTTTCTTGATGGTGGGTTTTTTTTTGTAAATTTGTTGTAGAGATGTTCAAGAACCAGCTGCAAGAACTTGCACAAAGAAGCTGCTTTAACCTCCCAGCTTATGGTTGCAGCAGAGAAGGACCAGACCATGCACCAAGATTCAGAGCTTGTGTGAACTTCAATGGAGAGATCTTTGAGAGCCCAAGCTACTGCACAACTCTCAGGCAAGCTGAGCATGCTGCTGCTGAGGTGGCACTCAATGTTCTTTCCTCTAGAGGACCCTCCAAATCTCTCACAGCCAGAGTTCTTGTAAGTTTTGAAACCAAAACAAAATAAAAACACCAGAAGTTTCTTGATTCATTTTGTCTAAATTTTTCTTGATTTTTTTGTTTTATTGATCAATTTTGTCTACAAGAACCCATCAATCTTTTCATGTTTTTTTTCTTGATTTTTTTTGTTTTATTGATCAATTTTTCTAGATTTTGTACTTTCTATACATGAACTCATCTATCTTTTCTTGATTTTTTTTTATGTTTTCTTGATTCATTTTGTCTGATTTTTGTTAGGATGAGACCTTAATATACAAGAACCCATCATTTTTTTTCCTGTTTTCTTGATCCATTTTGTATATTTCAGTCTCCCACAATCAAGAGTTCTTGTAAATTGAACTTAATAAATAATAAAATCAAAACTACCAGTCTTTTCTTGATTTTTCTAAAATTTTCATGAATCATATTCTCAGTTTAATTTATTTCTGATTTTTATTTTTTGTTAGGATGAGACTGGAATTTACAAGAACCTCCTTCAAGAAACAGCTCACAGAGCTGGGCTCAAGCTTCCTGTATACACCACAGTGAGGTCAGGTCCTGGTCATGCTCCAATCTTCACTTGCACTGTGGAGCTTGCTGGTATGAATTTTAATGGTGAACCTGCCAAAACCAAGAAGCAAGCTGAGAAAAATGCTGCCATTGCTGCTTGGTGTGCCTTGAAGAAATGTATGCATCTCTTTTCACCATTTCTTGATTATTTATTTATTATGCTCTTCCTCAATTGCCATTCTTGACTAAATTCTAGTTTTACGGTTAAGAATCTGACGCCGAAAACTTCAAACATTTTTATACTTCAACGACAAAATTTGCAAATTTTGACATCTTATTACTCTTATTGTACTCTATTGTCGTCTTAATCACTTTTATTCGTGTTCTTATTTTCAAACTTTGATTTAACATGAACGACTTGTCTCTTCACACTCAAAATTTAACTTGGAATTTTAGGAACTAAACTAATTAAAAATATATATTCTATAGATTGTAGTTTTTTTTTTTTTTTTGACAAGTCAATTCTGATTCTTGGTTTCTTGCTTGTTCAAATCTGAGCAGTTCCTGAAATGGGTTCATTGGCAAATAAAGAATCATCAAGCAGACCTGAAGAACAAGACCAAGCTGCTGTGGCAAAGTTGCTCTCCAATTTCAGACCAAAAGATCAGAATCAGAACCAGCAAGCCAGGAAGAGAATGGTGAGAGGACACAGAGACCTCAGTTTTGGTCATCAAAAATTGAAGATTTTGGATCTGTTGTCAGTACAGAAACAAACTAGCTTTGTCTCTCTGCTTCCTCCTCCACCACCACCAACAGCTTCCAAGATTTTGCCTCTCACAAACCCACCAAATAGGCCAGAGATTGCTCTTAAACATGCCCTAGAAGAGCTTGAAAATGAGACCTCAAGCTCCTCAATTTACATGCCATTTCCTCTTAGAGACAAAACCCAGACGGCAAATAGTGTAATTAGGTCTCCAAACCAAAACCCATCTCCAATTCCACCACCAGAGCTTGAAAAAGAGACCTCAAGTTCCTCACTTTACATGCCATTTCCTCTAAGAGACAAAACCCATATGGCAAATAGTGTAATTAGGTCCTCAAACCAAAACCCATCTCCAATTCCACCACTAGAGCTTGAAAAAGAGACCTCAAGCTCTTCAATTTACATGCCATTTTCTCCTAGAGCCAAAACCCAGATGGCAAATAGTGTAGTTAGGTCCACAAACCAAAACCCATCTCCAATTCAACCACCAGAGATTGCTCTTAAACTTGCCCTAGAGGAGCTTGAAAAAGAGACCTCAAGTTCCTCAATTTACTTGCCATTTCCTCTTAGAGACAAAACCCAGATGACAAATAGAGTAATTAGGTCTACAAACCAAAACCCATCTCCAAATCCACCACAAGGGTTCAATTTCAACTTCAATTACAAGATGAACCCACAGAGGAGGAATGTACCAGCAGTTCAAATCAGGTCAGTGATTCCAGTTTGTGCAGCACCAACAGCACCAAACCCATCAGCAAAATTGAAGGAAATTTCAGCATCAGCACCACCAATAGTAGTACCAAACCCATCACCAATGTTGAAGGAAATTTCAGCATCAGCATTGATTGCAACAGAGGTCCCAATCAACAACAAACCACTGTTACAACAAGAACAGTCCTCACCACCACATTCAGAGCTCAGTAGTTGTGATGAGTTCAACACCAAGCTACAGTTATGAAGAGAACAATTTGTCTTTAGCCTTTGAGAAGATCCAAAAAAGAAAAAATACCCTTAATTTTGGTGCTCTTTTGGCCTAATGGGTCTATGGTAAAATTTTGTAAAAGTTGAAAAGTGGTGATATTTTTTATATTTACCTTCTTCTCCACATCCTCATTATGAGTTCAACACCATGCTACAGTTATGAAGATGATAATTTGTTTTCAGCCTTTGAGAAGAACCAAAAAAAAACCTTATTTTTGGTGCTCTTTTAGTCTAATGGGTTAAAAGATCATTGGTAATTAAAAGATCAACAATGAATTAAACAAAAAAATAAAGAATACCCTTAATTTTGGTGATCTTTTGGAGCAATGGGTCTATGGTAAAATTTTGTAAAAGTTGAAAAGTTGTGATATTTTTTTAATATTTACCTGGTTCTCTCCATGTGCACAACTCTGAATATTAATTCACTACCCATTTTTTCCCAGAGAAAGAGAGAGAGAGCAATAAATGTGGATATGGGAGAGAGAGAGCAATGAAGAGGACGAACAGACAATTGCAGCGATAAACGCAAGCAATTAAATTTACCAATTCAGAAATATTTATTAGCCTTTGTCCTCTCCATTTAATGCTTACCACTCCTTATTTATTGTTCTACTATTGCATTTCTTGTTTTCTCTACCTCTTTTTCTTTTATCATTTTTTTTGATCCATTCTATCCCAAAAACAAAAACAAAATATTAGTTTAGTGTGGTTTAGCGTTCATGGTAGAGCTAGCAATTTAGGGTTCAAGTCGGGTTTCTTTAGTTCGGATTTTAAAAAAAAAAAAAAAAATTGAACTCGACTTGAAAGAGGTGTGTGTTGCGAATTTTGAATTAGATTTCGAGTTTTATGAATAAAATGCGTGGATTTGTATGAATTTGTTTGAATCGACTTTGCAAATATGTGGTTTGAGTTTCGAGTGCTCGCGAAATTGAATCTAAATTATTGAATCTATTTATGGTAGTTAGAAATTCAATGTTTGAAATGCTTAAACCGAAGTCATACCAATAGAGATGCGGGTTTCCAATCAAATTTACGTGTAAGATATACGAGTTTGTGCGGTTTTGTTTGACAGGGCCTATCTGAAAATCGCCCGAGTATTTTATACAACTCAAATCCACAAATAATACATACTATAGAGTTTTGAGGGTTTGTGGGAAGAGGAGTTATGACTACACACAGACAAGTCATCCTCTAATAGCTATTTTGACTTTCATAGTTTGTTTAAAGAGTCAACACAAAAGGCAGAAGGGTAGAAAGGTAATTTCAGTAACAACTTAAGATTTTTGTTGACTTGTATAGTTTTGTAATGTTGAGGGAGATAAGACTAGAACTGACCCTTCTTGTCCCACTTGAAAGCAAACAGAGATGAGAAAGGTCAATGGAAATGGATTTCTGATGCATCACCTATTGGGCGGACAATTTGAATCTGAACTTGCGAAACTCGAAACTAAAATTCGCAATTGTATAAATATGGGTTGTATAAAATAGACTTGATCACTTATCAGGTCGGATCAGATACGATAAACCCATGTAAACTTAAAATTTGATATAAAGTCTACAACCCGACTCTTTGTAGAAAAACGTGGTAATTCATGTTTCGGGTAAGATTTTTTTGAGTTTGGACAGATCTAACCCAAAATAGACTCGAGTTAATTCGAGTTGTGAGTTTCATGTTGCACATTGGGTAACAATTTTGAAGGTAAATTGTAGAAGCAATTCGACCCACGAAATTGTCTAGCTCATTTCATGCGAACTAAACCCATAAATATACAGGACGAATCTCTAATGCCCGCAAGTTTTGATCCAAATTACAAACCTCACTTTTAGGTCGGTTTCAAATTGGACATTTACAATCCAAATCCGAAAAAGTCGATTTGAGACCTGATAGCGAACTCTATCCAACAACATTATAATATCGAATCAAATCAAATCAAATTAAATCGGACGCGATTAGAGGCATCAAGTGATTGATGCGTGTGGTTGTGAGTGTATCAGATTATTGGAATTGGGTATAAATCATAGCAGAGTAGGCATCTAGTATGATGACCCCATAGCCAATAAATATTTACAAGACCCATAACCCACAACCCTATTAATTACAAGGATACTCTAAAGATCCTTAATGTTTGTTGGGGACCTTCATAGACAAAAGGTCAACGGAGAAAAATGGTTCTCTCTCTCTCTCTCTATCTATATATATATATATATATAATTATTTTGAACAAGATCTAGAAATGTATAAGCAACTCAAAATGTCACACCATAAAAACATATCCCACATTGTAATAAAACAAAGTAGAGTTGATTAGGTTCAAACAGCATGGTTTATAGTTCTCCATGCGGAACAATAAAAACATTTCTTTCAACCAAAGTACTCAATGATGTTGCAAGCCAAAATCCATACTTCAATGTCATCAACTGATTGTATATACGAGAAAATAAACAAAAATTCAGTTACTTGAAATTCAAGGAACCCGAAAGGCTATGTCAAATAATCCAGACACTTGTTGATGGCAAAACGGTTGAGTAATTAAACACGTGAACTGGAAAATATGAGTAATGGTTTGTATTGGGAACCTGGGAAAAGCGTGCACGATCTAATGTTGCTGAGACTGGAAGCGTTGCATAATGAGCATGCTCAAGTCCATGTAGCGCCTGGCGCAGTTGGTGAGACAATTTGTTTCGCCAGAGCTGAACTTGCTTCCGGGTGTGCCTGTGATGCACTTGTCCCAGCAATCTTTTGTGATCTTGGAAACCAGCTCGTTGATCATAGCTCGTTGTTTCTCTTCCTGCATAAACACGGTCAAATGATGAGTTTGTCTTCTGAAGACGAGAGTGAACTAAACATAAGAGAATGGTTCGGTGTTTGTAATTCACGAATTAAGACTAGTACACGATTTGGTAATTGTTATGCTTTGCATATAAGATGAGGCATGCCAACCATTTTAAAGACGGGATTTACTTTGGTAAGCTATATGCATGCCAATAAAACCAGTTCTGGTCGAGAAATGCAAACAAATGGGACAGAAAACTACAATACTACTCTCTATCTGATGATTAAGGGAGATACTTGGTGAAAGACAATAATAGACCAGTTTTGGAGCTAGCAATTGGGGTTTTGTCGGGTTGAAAAGACCTCATATGTAGAGATGGAAAATTCGGGTTTCAGGTCAGTGTCGGGTTTGTTCGGGTTCGGGTTCATGAAGCCTAACCAGAAACCGGTCCGAATGGAGTTCGTGTTCATTTGGATTTTGGGTTTCGGGGGCAGATGCAAAACTAGTAGATACTTTATACTTCATTTTCTCTACACTTGTCACCTCTCTACACGAATGAACTCATCTATATAAATGAATAACTATGTTCGTTTCTAAACCAACGCTGCCTCGCATAAAATGAAGCTCACTTATACTTCTAATGTTCTCCATAAGTAACCCAAATTGTCGGAAAAAATGTATATTTTAGAGTACCGAACAATCGAAATGGACATCTAAAGCAAAACTTTCCGAAATGGGAGCTTGCTCGACCAATTACAACTCATCATAGCAATATTCGCAATCCCAATCTTGAAGCTTCCAATCAGAAGCTGAGCTATTTATGCCTCAAAACATAAAGAACCTTTCGACCTAAATACCCAATAACAAAGCAGAAATATTTTTAGTTTATCATGGACGTCACCAATGGTACACGAACTTTAGTACAAACCTTTTCGAAAAAATTCATTTAGTGCATGAACTTTGGTATGCACAATTGGTACCATTTGACAGTGTGTAACAAATCGGGTACAAATCCCAAGCGGATTCATCCTTTTGTTCAAAATGAATCCAAGCAGATCGTATTGAGCTGAAACTAGTATACGTATATATACACATACACTTTGATGCACGAACACTCTCATTTTCTCAATGTACTCGTGCTCGATACGTACCCGACATGTTTTTAATGTTTTCTTGTGTGGAAAAGATAGTGCAGATTCATCCTTTTGTACAAAAGGAACCCAAGCAGATTTTATTGAGCTGAAACTAGTATACATATACATATACATAAATGTATAAGCATATATGGATGATATCAAAGAGTTTCAATATTCAATTCCAGTCAAAAATTAAACATGAAAATCCATGATAGTGAATTTATTTTTACTATAAATTGAAACCCAGATATTGACTACACCATTATAAGCCAGAATTAGGGTTTTTCAATTTCCTCTTTGATCTGTTCAATCGATTTCAATTTTCAAGCCATAGATTCACATGAAAACAACTAATACATTGTAAAAAAATAGTAGATCAGTAGAAATTTTCTGACCTGGAGATACCGCTGGAGCTCTGGGGTCATAGAATCCATCGTCCTCGTCGTCGATTTTGATTCAACTTTCTCTGTTTCAGAGCTTCTTTAAACCCTAAACCCCCAAATCTGTAGATTGATCGGATCCTACTGGTTTTCATATTAACCCACCCGATTCATAACCCGAATCCAAAACTGAAGTAACTTGGTTTTAACCCGATTCTTTTTGGGCTGGGCTGGGCCTTCGTACAGGTTTTTGTACAGAAATATTAAGAATTTTTTAATTGATTTTTTCAAAAATTATATCTAGACTAAAACATTACACATATTTACTGGAATTATGTTATGTTACCAATGAGATTCTGACACATCGTTAACGTTTATATTTAGTATTGTAATTATGTGTCATGTTATGACTGATTTGGTTTCATTTAAGCTGAAAATAACACGACTTCGATTATTTATTCTCATACATATATTTAAAGATTACAAAAGAAACCGATGAATTCACGATAAAAGAATTTGTAACAATTTGCGACAAAAATTATGATGACGCATATCTCTGACGAGATTTGTTCCAAAGTTCAGAGCAAAAGACTAGTGTTTTTGCATGCAATACAACACAAAATAAAAGAACCTAGTTCACTAGTTTCATAATTCGACATGCAACACGACACAAAATAAAAGTATTTATGTTAAATTAAGTTGATCTATTTAGCTTAATATATTGTGACAAAACAATTTTTTGGTAAAAAATAACCCTTTTATTTTTTTGGTCCACACTTCATATTATTGTCATTGATGATTAATCATGGATTGTCGGTACAATTAAAATATAACGAATTGGTCCACTTTTTGTGAATGGGCCATCCAGTAAATTACATATATTTGGTAGGTGACTTCTAATTTAAATCATAATTAAATTTGGTTTGTCAAAGAGTGAGGGCAATAATTATTAAAACAATAATTAAATTAGAAAGGTCCACATTCTTTGCTGTCTCAAACTGTCATTTTTATAATAATTTATAGTATATGTTATGACATCAACTTGCACACCACATGCCAAAATTTTCTTGCCATCCATAAACTTCACAAAACAAAATGAAAATTAATGTGTGTTTGTGTCTCGAAAAATATACTAATGATTGATATGTTCCTCAGTTTAGAGGACCAGGCATGATCGAATTTGAACCGAAAATTTCGACCCAACAAAATCGGGATCAAAATTGTATGTACTTGATCGTATTTGCCCGTTTTTTGGTCTAGTTTATTATGGCCCAATGAGCCGTTCTACTAGAACAAGCAATTCAAGTTTCGTGACAAGTTTTCGTTGAGAACCTTAGCACAAATCCGATATGAAAAGAGTTGTAGATTGAATTTCAGATCTTCCTTATAAAATATACAGATTTCAAATCGTTTTTTTCGTCTTGACTTATAGTTATTATATGTTGGTCGTACTCAAAAAACACGTTTCAAACTTTTAATTTGTCGCGGTATCGATTCTAAATTGTCAGCACTAAATTTCGAGTGTTAATGTGTATAAAACTATACTCATTTCTAGAATTCCAGCTAGTTTAAAAATTATTATTTATTGTTTTTTGTTATTACAAAAACTTGTTAGCTATAATTTAATAAACACAATAAAATAATTATATTTTGAGCAAAAGATATGATTTAGATTGTTTGTAGTGAATATTATAACAAGTCCACTTAGCTCAAGAAAGCTCCCATTTTCACTTCCCATTGATTCTCTCTCTCTCTCTCTTTTTCTTCACTCTCTCTCCTCTATGCAGATCTTGAGCTGAACCAGACCACAAAACATTCAGCATTCAAAGCAAATCTGCTCCACAAAAATGGGGTCTCTGTTCTTAGCAGCCATTGTTGGACCCATCTCTAAGCTCAGCAGCTTCTGTGCGCTGCTTCTTCTTTTGCTTTCTTGCTCAAGCTTCACTTCTACAGGTCAGTGTTTTTGGAGCTGATTTTAGTGTTTTTATGTTTCTGGGTCATGATTAATTACTTGAGATCTCTGCAAATTTCAGTGAATTTGATGAAATTTGGAGAAATTGAGAAGTGGGTTTTTTGAGTTGGATCCTTTATTTGATATTGATTGTGGATTTGGTTCATTGATTGAGTCTTGATTGATCTTATGAACTATTAGATAATTTGGGTAATGACTAGTGACTCGATGCCAATTTAAGTAAGTTTGAGTTTAGTTTAATCGGGTTTGTGTCGACTAACCAACCCTTTTAGTTAATTGTGTCAAATTCGATCATAAATAACCAACCCGTTTAGGATAAAAATATAATTTTTATGTATATCGGATCGAAAATGACCCATAGAAGTTAAACAGGTTAAAGATATTGGATGGTTTTGAGTCAATTCGATGATATTTTCCTTCAAATTTGGAGAAATTAAGAAGTGGGTTTTTGAGTTGGATCCTTTATTTGATAGTGATTGTGGCTTTGGTTCATTGATTGAGTCTTGATTGATCTTATGAACTATTAGGCAATTTGGGTATTGACCCGTGACTCGATGTGATTTTGAGTAGGTTTAAGTTTAGCTTAATCGGGTTTGTGTCAACTAACCAATAAACTCGCTTGATCCGCCTCATCCGTTTAAGTTAATGGGTCAAAGATATTGTGTCAATTCGAACCCATTTATTTATACGTGTTGGGTCATATCGGGTAGTTGTTCCATTATTTCCTTGAAAATTTTAGAAATTAAGTGGGTTTCTGATTTGGATCCTTTATTTAATAGTAATTGTGGCTCTTATACAAAATGATTTATGTTGTGTTTTGTATTGAGTGTGTGCTGTAATAGACTAGTGTTATTGAGATTGAATGCATCATAGGATGTACCGTTCAAATAATTAGGAAAATTTAATAGTTTGAATCGGCATGAACTGCTGCACAAACTGATTCGTTATAATACCAATAATTTGTATCCATTGTTGGTTGTGTCGTATCATATAGTGATACGTATCCTACAATACGTAGGATAATTATAACAATGAATAAAAAACGAAGTCTCTGAATTTGAAGTTACGGAGTGGTTGATAAGTCAAATTTAGAGTTTTAATTGTTGATTTTTTTGGTGTGTAGATGCCTATGACGCCCTTGATCCAAATGGAAACATCACAATCAAATGGGACATCATGAGCTGGACTCCAGATGGTTATGTTGTAAGTACAATTATAATCTCTTGTTAGCATATGAAAATTTAGTATAATTCAAATTAAACATCTTTGTTCATTGATCTGTGTCTCCCTTGAGCCCTAGAGGTGACTATTCGGGTTTTCCATGTAAAATGTGAAGGACTACCCGATCCGGAACCGGAAACTTGTTGGGTCCTGAATCTGTAATTTTTTGGGTCGGGTTTCGGGTCCCCACAAGTTCGGGTCCAAATTGCCGGCTTTACCTATTCATCATATTATTTTTTCTCGATTTTTTTTATTGCATGACTAGGCCTTTGGAACATATTCTCTTCAGAGTATAAATCAATGGGTAATTACAAATTACTACTCATCTATAATGTTCCTAAATACATGACTATACTTTTCAATTTTCAGAACATTTGCATCTCATATGTTTACACGAAGTTATTCTCTTTCACCATGGAAGAAGATGAAGTGAATATTAATTTTGTTAGATTCCTTTTAAAGTTGCAAAGGTACTTTAGGAATTTAAGAATAAGAGAATATTACCTTAAGTGCGTAAGAAAATAAAAATGAAAAGTTCTTCAAAAATAGCATAAATGGCGATGCATTAATTTTGGGTTTTACATGCAAAATGTGCGGGTTTACATGACCCAACCCGAGGATGGATGGTTCTATTTTATATGACCCGAAGCCAAAAGTTTCTGGATTGGGTATAAGAAAATGAGTATGAAAATTTCTTGAAAAATAAGAAAAATGGAGATGCGGGGTATCGATCCCCGTACCTCTCGCATGCTAAGCGAGCGCTCTACCATCTGAGCTACATCCCC
>JAYMTF010001310.1:0-24330 GCA_036897485.1 Pelargonium nanum | reverse complement strand
AGAAACATGACACTCATTTTGGGACAAAAAATTTAGACAAACAGGACACTCATTTTGAGACGGAGGGAGTAGTTTTTAATGCAATGTGCAATATTTACCTTTATATTATGAGGTTTTTGTTCATCTACTTGAACCAGGAATGGATTTTGTATGTGATATGTAGAATTTACTTGCCTAAATTTTTCTGTGGCCTGATCTTTCTTCTAATGAATCTTGTAGGAAAATGAATAGTGAATAGTTTATAGTGACCGCATTATACCAGCTAAATATCGGCATCCAGTAACTTTTCCATTTCGAATGGACTAATGAATATGTTCACCTTACTCAGGAGAAACCTAGAATAACAAAGAACTTTTTTCAACTATCCTTTGTAGTAGGAGGGTAGTAGACTAAGTAGAGGATAACTGTGGAACAACTTTCTGTCTTTACTCTTGAGTAGAACTAGCTTTGGTTTGATACAGGATTTTGAGGAAGATGTAGAGCTGTTAGATTAGTTTGTAGTTTGTGGTTGGAACATATGTCTATATGCAACCTGAGAACTAGTTTTGCTTCCAAGGTTGTGAATACTGAATGTATGTTCAGTGCTGTATAGAAATGGAATATGCTTGAACTGCTGAAACAGGACAAGATTGGTAATCCAGATCCAAAGAAGAGAGAAGTATTGGTGGTGCTTAATTTCTCAATCCTAAAGTTTTTGTGGCTCAATTGATAAAGACCGTGTGTTTTGAGGTGGCTCTTGTCTTAGGTTAACATGGAAACAGAACAGGTTATCAATTTTGGTATTTTCGCAGGGTAACGCTCATACCATGCATTCCATGCTCAAAATTAGCTTACATTAATTTCATTAAACCATGGGAAACATGATCAAATTAGCAACATTAATTTCAACTTGATTTATTAAAGCATTTCTTATTCTTTCGGGTATCAAAGAGTCGTTGAGGAAAGAAAAATCCGAACTTTTTGAGTATTGACAATCTCAAAGCACAAAGAGTTTGAGAACCAAAGAATTGAACCATCTTCATTCTCCATCATTTCCAGTTTTTCAATCTAAAGTTTGAATGGGCAAACACACCCGTTGTAATTTGAAGATTTGTCATTGATTCATGTGTGATGTAGACGTTATTGGTGCCCAAAAATATGGATTGAATGTCTAACGATGATACTGGCTTCAGTCTTTGGTTTGCTAGACCAGTTGAAAGACTTCAAACTTGCTTCAGTGTAAGCAGCGACGTGGTACCAATGCAAGCATCCATGATTAAGAATAAGAAACCGGTTCTAAATTTGATGAGAAAAAGATGGAAAGTTAAAAAGTAAAATAGTAACAAAAAACAAGTAAAAATTTAAAAGTAAAATAGTAACAAAAAAACAAGTAAAAACATACCCTTCCTCGTTCACAAACCTTGTTTTTATAATAAATTAGTTAGTATATCTTAAATTTGTTATATACTAAAGCAGATTGGGCTAAGCGGTTAAGCGCTTCGGATTCCCTTTGAGCTCTCAGGTTCGAGCCTCCCTGCCAACCGATATGGGGTGAGATTTGACTGAGAGTTCAATAAGTAAAACTTAGACCAATAAGATAATAACACATATTTTTCTATATTTAAATTGTAGCGTAATGAGCACATATTCAAAACTATTATTTCAATATATTAAATGACAAATCAATGTTACATTAGATTATGGACTAAGCCAAATAATTCTTGGCTTAGGATCTTAACTTCTATTTAAAGAGAATAAGGAATCTAAGCCAAGCCAATGAGATGATGACACCTCATTTAATTTCACTCATATCCACTCAAATGAATTGGTGGGAGCGGAGCGACCCGTCCAGATCCAATATTTTTAATGAGGTGTCATAATTTCATTGGTGGCTTAGGATCCTTAACCTCATATTCAAAACTGAAACGATAATTTTTTGAAAGTTCAGTATTAATTTTTACCTTTTAACCCCTAATGTTATGAGTATTTATTTAAAACTGGAGAGAATATATTTTTGTATAATATCGTAAAGTCAAAAATAAAACATGGTTGTGTCTGCATATAACCAGGGAGAAAGATCTGGATGGTTGTGAGTGAAGTAGGCTCAAGGGATCGAGCCAGCGACTCGAGACTCCTCCTCTCCATCTGTAACAACTAACAACGTGCTCTGCATCTTCTCAGATACAGAATAGCAGCATCCAGAAAATAGAAAAAAAACCATCCCCACTTCAAGGCCGCTCAATCTGCTCTCCATCTTATCCTCTCTCTCCGCTCAACCATGGACGTTGATCCTCGCCAATACGAACACGTTGTGAGATTTCTCTCTTCTCAATTCTTTTCAGGTTTTCGCAAATTTGGCTTATTCGGTCTCTGTTCATCGTCAACGCAATGAAAATAAATGATCTCCTTCAATTTAAGGATGGTAGCCTCTTGTTGATCTTAATGCTTTGCCAATTTTGTTGACTGCTTATGTTCTCCCCCCGTTTAATTAATCATTGAAGCCCTAGTTTTATAGAATTATTGGTGGAGACCTTTGTTGTGCCATCATCAATGGTGTGCTAATTTTGCAAGTTTTGAATAATTGGTATTTTTGAGGTAAAAATGGTTAATCGCTTAACGTACTGAAAAATACATGACACAATGAATAATTAACCCTTGGTCGAATGAAGAACTGAATTCGGATGTCTTAGCTGTTCCACTAGAGGCTTCAGGCCTTATTGACTTTCAATTCTGCACCTACGTATTAGTAGTTCATAAGATGGTATCCCGACGTTAAGATATATTTCTTTCCTATAGCATTGATATATACATTCTTTATTGAAAATTATTAAGTAAAACCTTAAGTGCACAAATGCATTTGCGCATATAAGTGCACAAAGCCACAAGGAACAATAGAAATAGTGTAGAGGGATTATGAATATGTCTTATGAAAATAATAAAATGTATAAACCACCATTAAAAATCAATCTAGACAAAAACTAGTCCACAATGTTTTTTGTGCGCCTAGGTGTTTCCAATTATTGATGCATTAGTTTCATGCAATATTGTTGAATTGGTTTCTAGTGATATTTGGGATATTGTTGCCTTCATTGATTAATGGTAAGGTTCTCATTGGTTTCTCATTATTTCCAATCTTATTCTCATGTTTTTTCCCTACTGTAAAGTGCCAACAAAGTTATGTATGTGGTTTTGTTATTGTATTGAAGGCTTAGAGACTGTTCAGCCTGCTTTGTTTTCTGTATACTACTATTTTGAATTGATGGTATTATCTTTGACAGGTTGTGAATGACAATGACATTAACAATGTTGTTATGTCATATCTTGTGCATAATTGTTTCAAGGAAACAGTTGAATCATTCGTTGCAAGTACCGGGATAAAACAACCTTCTGATTATCTTGAGGACATGGAGAAGAGAAAAAGTAGGTTAACTTATTGATAGGAATTTCGATTTTTATAATCAACTTCAGCATTGCAGGACTTACACATTTAAGTCCGTCACAGATATTGTCATGAATGGGTATCTGCTCCAGAGTCACATTATTTATTAAATTTCTTTACTATTGTGGGTTGTGGAGATGGTAGTCATATTTTTAATTGAGTGATCTATCAGAATATTGAATACCAGAAATAGAATGAATTGTGCTCATGTGTTGTTTACCTTCTAAATGGCTTCAAAATGTTTGGCACCTTACTTAACATATTTGGAAATTTATGTTTTACCAGTCAAAGCAAAACAAATACTTGCGGCACACTTTCTTTTGGGGAGATTATAGATACAAATTTCATGACTTCATTAGTAGTCATATATAAAATTGATCGTTATATGTTATAGATCAATTTGAGATGCTGATTGATGGTAGTGCTAACAGTCAATTTTGTAACCAGGAATTTTTAATTTTGCATTGGAAGGGAATGCACTTAAAGCCATTGAACTGACTGAACAGCTTGCTGATAACTTATTAGAGAAAAACAAGGACTTGCACTTTGATCTTTTGAGCCTTCATTTTGTTGAACTTGTCTGCGCTAGAAAATGGTGAGTTAAAGATTTTTTTTTTTATATTTATTTAAAAAACATTATTCAAATATGTTCGATGTTTAAAATTTCTTTCATGTGGCAGCACAGAAGCTTTGGAATTTGCTCAGGCCAAGTTGACTCCTTTTGGGAAATTGCAAAAATATGTTGAAAAGCTTGAAGTATGTTTGTCTCTAAGAAAACTACTTAGTAACACACACACATATTGGCATTTTTGAACACTTTTCTAGGTTTTATGAGCTTGAACAAGTTTTTAATGGATACAATGCAGGACTTCATGGCTTTACTTGCTTATGAGGAGCCAGAGAAATCCCCCATGTTTCATTTGCTTAGTGCAGAGTACCGGCAACATGTTGCAGATAGTTTAAATCGAGCTATTCTTGGTTTGTTCCTCGGTTCCAATTCCAACTAAGCTTTAGGTTGCTGAGCCATATATTCATTTTGTCGCAAAAATCTTTTGATTTGTTTTTTATATTCATAATCTATATATCTTTTTCTCCTAATGTGTTATATCCAACTTTGCATTATTTTCTTGTGGCCTTGGTCAATGTCAGTACATGCAAACCTGCCCAGTCATACAGCCATGGAAAGGTTAATACAACAGACTGCAACAGTTAGACAATGCTTAAATCAAGAGCTTGGCAAGGTAATAACATTCAAATTTATGAGTTTCTTGTTAGATTTTCTGAATGTTCCAATGTGTTGGCCCCTTTTGTCTAACATGCCTGTTTTTTAAGCTTGTGCTCAATCTTTTTCTTGTTTCAAACTCAAGGTGTATTTGATCCATTTGTTTTACATTTTAAAATGGTTGTCAGGACATTCTGTTCTGTGTTTCCAAGAGCAACTGTGCACACATTCTGCTCGTTCCCAGCTCCTCTTTTCCTTGTATCTTTGAAATTTTAGCTATTTGTATAAACTGCTGTGAACTTATTGAAAATATTATCTAAAAGAGAAGTATCTTAAAACCAATGGCCGACGCTTTAAAACAACAACCGAAGGAAGAATAACATGTCATGGACAAGGTGATCAGTTTATCCCCCTTAGGAAAGATAGATGAAAGGGAAAGAAAGTTCAGTTATCTTGCTTATTCTTACTATTTCAACTGAAACCCTGTATTTTGGTCCCAATAAGACCAGTCTCGATTTTACTCCCTGAAGAAATTATATTTTATAAATATATTTATTTGGTTAAGGTCCTTTTGATGTTAGCAACTGTATAAGAGCATGACCTGATGTGATTGGGACAATGATGCTTTATTGTTTCTGTGTGCATTCTATAGGACGGGCCTCCAACCTTTTCTTTGAAGGATTTCCTCAAAAGCTGAACTGTAGAAGTGTGTTGAGCATTTGCAGCAAAGTGGGGATCAAGGCATATTTCGTGTTCTTCATACGTTGTCAACAATATATGTTTTCTATAGAAGGTTTGCTCATGGGAAGAGCTCCTAGTCATCAATTTTTACACGTGAAAAGTTGTGTAGCGTGCTGGCTCATTGTGTGTGGTCTTCTCACAGTTGGCAAGGTTAAGGTATGCCCCTTTGCTAGACTGGCCAAAAAGCAAGTGGGATTTCTCCATGCAGTTTGGTTTACTTGGAGTTGGTGATTAATCGATCCAGTTGGTGGCTTTTATATGTTTATGTGCTCATATCAGAATCTTCGAAGTTCAGGGTTGTCACTGAATGCCCGATTGTGATTTTTCATGACAAGGAATTCCTATTGAAATCTGTTACTGTACGGTTTGAGTTTGCCATCTCCATCCGGTGTTATGCTTGTTTGTTCATAATGGATAATAAGTGGATGAAGTGGATTGTACTGGAGAATGACCTACACATTTCTTCATTCTAGCGTATTTGTTTTGTTCCCGATGTAACTAAACCGTATTTGTCTAGTAATTTTAATTTGACTTTCCTTTACGCTTGAAAGGATTTTTTACTGGCTGTCTTTGTATAAACATAAATAAATGCTTGTGATCGCATTTGCAGTGCCTTAAAGACGTCATTTCTTTGGTTAAATCTAGGGTTGCTGAGTTCCATTTCCTCAGCAACTCTTTTGTTAAGGTTCCTAAATCTGTTACCTTGATCTCTTGGGTCTCTTCGCTTGATAACGGAACAAAAATTAACACATATTTATGCTCAATACAAAAACGAATCTATACCCGTTTTGCCAAAAATTATTTGGGTGTTTGATTGGTGATAGCTTCCAAAAACTGGTCTTTGTTCTACAGTCTCGTCCAAATTGTTGACTAATACATCCGAATTTTTATTTGAAACATGACGCCCTACCTTACATGTGAGCCATCTGATTTGCAGTTCTGTGAACAAAATAAAATTCTAAATTATAGAATTGAATAGACAAATCAAGAATGTCTTTTTTTCGGTCTATACCATGATGAGGTTCCTGAGCGGGCCCGCACATTTGCGGTTGGCACCTTTAAGCCATTTTACCACACCCAGACTAATCTTCATTCGAGGTTTGTTTACAATTAAAACCTTCACCTCTCCCCATGTGTATGTTGACAATCAAGAATGTCTTTAATGTTAAACCAATGTTTGAAAAATAGAATAAAATAAAATAATATAACTGGTTCAAAAAAAATAAAAATAATGTAGCAGTAAAAATTGGTAAGCGATAGACTGTAAGTGAGCGAGCCCTGGCTTACTTATCTGTGCGGAGTCCCGCCTAAACCCCCGTTGAGCCACTCTCCTTCACTGCAGCTAGATAGATAATGTCGTCCCTCTCTTCTCTACCGTCGCCATTTTCGCTTCTCACTTTACAGTCTCGCAATCACACGCTCTTCTTCCCCACTTTCCTACCGACAAGGTACTTCGTTTTGCCTTTCTTCTTCCTCATGCTTGTTTGGTTCCTAACAACAAAGCTTTATCTTAATTTCCCCCTCTTTTAGCTGTTTCCAGTACCGGACTACCTTGTTCATGCCAAGACCTGTGATTCTATGAAACTTATTAACTTTTTGAAAATTGTAATGTTCTGAATTTTCTTACCATACTGACCAGGATGTGTTGGAAAGTGCATTTGAGGTTTATGTTGAATCTATTAGGTGTTTTTGCTGCTTCGTACCATTGGCATCAAATTAACTTTGTGTTGCTGATTGTAATGAAATTAACTTTCACCATTATTTGTTATGATAATTGATATAGTTGTGTGTATTTCACTGGAAGTTGCATTTGCAAGTACATGAGTGTGTTTGGAATGAGGAAGAATAGTTCCGAGTTCTCTATTACTTTCTTATCTAGATTTGGTGCCAGCGTAATTGGAATTTGTGTATGTGCTATGAATGGAAAGTTATGTGTGTGTTTATATATGTAGTTATGCCCTTCTTTACTGATCTTGTTATATTGTTCTTGTTTGTAGGTGCAATCAACACAAAATAAGCCATGGAAACTTGAGATTGTACAAAATTTCGTGCAGAATTGTTAAGAACAAAGAATCCCCCTCCCCAACTCCCTCGACACTGTTAAAGGAGCCTCACAAATATTTTGATCAAGTCATCATCACTGTCCGTTCAGGAGATGGAGGTAATGGTGCAGTTCTAAGTATGCCTCAGCAGAAAGCTCCTAAATCAAAAGGAAAACAAGGTAGATTTGAGAAGGAGAAGATGAGGAAGAGGAGTTTGTTGAAAAGGGATTTTGATGGATCAATTATCCTTCCAATGGGTGGACGTGGAGGGGACGTAATCATTTACGCTGATGAGGGAAAAGATACTTTATTGGAGTTGCACGAGAAAAGTCGGTACAATGCTAAGCGTGGTGGAAACGTTGATGCAATGGGTGTTTTAACCTCTCAATCGCATAATGGATTTGCTGGCCCAACACTTCGTATCCCCGTGCCTGTAGGTTTGTATATTTGGAGCTTAAAGAAACATCTTATTTCGCTGTAAAGAAACTGGATTTATGATATAAGTATCTAAAACTAGTTTGACAATGGAAACATTTAATTCAATAAACCCTTCTTTCTGAAAAAAAGAGTTCAGGAGAAGGGATTTAAAATCCTGCACTTCTATTTGTGTTCTCTCATTGTATGTGCAAATGTGATAGGTACGGTTGTAAAGCATAAACGAGGGAAGTTGTTGGCTGATTTAGCACTTCCAGGAGATGAGGTCCTTGTTGCGAGGGGTGGACAAGGAGGGGTGAGGCTAAAAGTTTCAGAACCTTAAATGGATATCACTTATGGCTTATATTAATTTTATTATGTGACAAGTGGGTTATATGATATCTTTTTTTTTTCTTTTTTACCCCTGAATATATAAAGCTTATCTAACATGGTAGGGTCTTACTCATCGCATGTTGAAAACGCAAAGAACTAAAATAGAAGACCTGTTAAGTTACATATGTTTGTCTCTCAAGTACTCCTTTTAGGCTGTTGAGTACCTTCAGATGTATTATTCAATGGATCAGTTGTAATGTTGAGACTGTCATCAAGATTGCTTGACTTTGATTTGTGTGTTAAACATATTGTTTTTTCTTTGTTTTATTTTATGGCAGATTAGCTTGATAGGAATGCCACCTCACCAAAGAAAAAAAGTGATGGCTTTAACTACGAATGTGATGATGGATGATAGTGATAAGGTAAATATGGTGCTCAATTTCTCTTTCCCATTGGTTTATGTACTTTTTTAGGAATGCATCTCCACTGAGTTCTTTTATTCTTCTGTATTAATCTGATAAAAAAAAAAAAAAAAAAAAAACTCTTGGAATTGATCCACCAACGCCAACGAGCTTCTGTCTTGTATTCATTTTTATGTAAGTTGAGCACCTTATTTCTGGATGTCATGCAAGACCTTTCCAGTGCTTTTCAGTTGGATCATTTAGTTTTATTCAACTTCTGTAAATGGATTAGTAATCAGATTGCATTCTGCTCCTACAGGAACAGATTGATGAATTTATGGCAATGTGCATATCAAGTTTTATTGTCACTCTGTGACTTAAATGTTGACTACTTCCCTGTGATGATGTTTAAGGTCTTGCTTTTATGTTTCTTGACAATGACCGTGCATGTAGTCAGATGATTAAATATTTGATGAACAAACCATGTAGGAATGGTCAGGGCCTACCTCATACAAAAATGATTTCTACCAAGGATTTGCATAAAAAAGAAATCTCATCATAGAGTTCAAGAATAATATGTTCAGGCTGCAATAAAATGTGTTCGGTTTACCATCTTGTACATGTGGCATGTCTTTCATTTAATTCCAAATTATCTGAGCCATCTTTTTATATCTTTGGCAGGTTTTAGTTATTGGTCAGCCTGGTGAGGAGGTTAAACTGGAATTGATTCTACGAGTTGTTGCTGATGTTGGCCTAGTTGTAAGATTTACTTGTTTCCCTCTATGTTATATGCATGTGTAGTTGTGTTTTTTCTTGAGCAATTTGGTTTCTCACTGGTTATCGGGGACACATTTTTTATGCTGCCATTTTCTATCAGAATGCAATGGTATATGGATAATAATTCAGGGATTGCCAAGATATTGAAACTCAATTGTTTTTTTTCTTCTTCTTCTAAGATATGAGAGTATGTAGCCAAAAATGGGAGACCAACCCTGATGAATCTGTTTGTTGAAAACTTGAAATTGATCTGGGTTCAGCTTGATCTTCATTTGTGGTCTTTTGGCCCACATTTTACAGCAAGCAGATGTCAAACCTCTCTATATGTCGAGGGTTAAACAATATTAACCACATTCTTCAAACATACCTAACAAGCTAGGCTTTTATAATATGGTTAAAGTTTTTTTGCAGTGATGAATCTGATATGGAAGATGAATAACTTAGGTAGTGTTTAGATTAAAAAATTTATGGGCATGGGAATGAAACCTATTACCATTACCATTCTACCCATTTCCATTCCTAGGTAATGTTGTTTGATTCAATTAAAATGTGAGGATAAGAATCATTCTCATTCCATTTGTTGTTGTTTGGTTTACAAAACTAATTTTTTTTGTTAGGAAATAAAATTGATCAAAATTCTTGCACTTTTAGAAAATATCTAAATGGTTATGCAAATAATGTCACTTGTCATTTAAATTGAGGAACATTGCCGAAAAATTATTTTGAAAAATCAATATTTTGTGTTAAAATGTCAAGATTTGATGATAAGTGTGCATTATCTTTTTGTCAAAACAGAATCCATTATTGTGTTCTCGAAAATTTACTATCAATATCAAATCAGACATTCGAGCACAATGTAATAAAATCACACTCTTCCCAAAAAAATACCTGAAATAAAAAAATAAAAAAATCATTCATATCATATCGGAGTATAAAGTTATGATTTTTTAAGAAAAAGTCGTATAAAAAACAACTGGGAGTTATGGTTACACCGTTCTTGTGTAAAACATAGTATGAAATATTGAAGGGGCGTATTAGCAAAGACAACAAACAAGGAAATACCAGTGACGTTCTTTGTTATAAACTTATATGTCACTGTTTTTAATTGTATGAAGCCATCCTTTTTATTAATTTCATAGATCAATAAGAGTTCTATCTCAAAAATTTTAAATACTTGAAAGTATTTTGTTCTTAAGATCATCAGGGTTATACTTGCTGTTCTTGTAGGGGCTCCCAAATGCTGGAAAGTCTACCCTTTTGTCAGCCATCACACTTGCAAAGCCTGACATTGCTGATTATCCATTCACAACGTTAATGCCAAACCTGGGGCGGCTTGATGGTGACCCTAGTTTAGGGGCGGGGCAGTATTCTTCTGAAGCCACTCTTGCAGATTTGCCTGGTCTTATTGAAGGGGCACATTTGGGGAAGGTATCATGTGAATCGCATCATGTTTAATGGCTTCTTCTACTACTATGAGATGCTGAAATTATGCCTTCTCATTTTCAGGGCCTGGGTCGCAATTTCTTGAGGCACCTTAGGAGGACTCGGCTACTGGTCCATGTTGTTGATGCAGCTGCTGAGGACCCAGTGAATGACTACAGAACTGTCAAAGAAGTATATCTTTCTTTGACCACATATACTTACCTTAACTATTTTACATTTTTTATGAATATATATGAATGTGGACCTTGTTAACATATTAATCTAGTTTAGCTTCATTCATGCCACATCCTTTCTGCATGTAGATTCTGCTTTGCGATACAGTTTTTCAGATATCATTTTTGGATCAAGCTGTTGTTAGGTTAATATTGAATTTATTCACTGCCATAATATGATGGATGAAATCTTCACGGTCCATTTATACAAAGTTTCTGATGCTCTCAGACTCATTGGAAACCCGAGAAAGCTATTGAGAGGTTCTGATATTCACATTAGCTAACTAGATCGACCTGAGATAAAAATGAGGCTGGCAAGTTTAGTCTGTGCCACAAATATTTTTTTTCGCTGCAATGACACTGAGCAAAAGGAAGATCTTTTTTATTTTAAACTTTCAATAGTATAAAGTTTTTTTCATCAATTGATTTAATAACTTTAATCACCAGGAGGAAAGTAAGAAAAGACTCAGCAAAAAATATACAAAGTATTCTTTGTAATTTCTAAAGAGAGTTTTAAAATTAGTTCTACTTAAGTACAGAAGTAGATTTTGAATGCTGCATCCATACAGGCTGAAGATACTAAAAGCGATCCTAATGGGTAAATTTGTCTGGGCTAGGGTATATTGAAAGACATAATAAGCCATCTATCATAATAGTGAATTTGTGAAACTTCTTTTAGTACTCTGTTTCTTTCAACATCATCATTTGTTGGTGCCTTCTGTGTATTGGATTGTATTATGGGGCACCTTCTATATGCCTCTTCTTCATGTCACTTCCATGGAGTTAGGTTTCTAGGTGAGGGTAATGTAAAGGAAATTGCTTCTTGTTCTTTTGCGTGTCACTCCTCCATGGGCAGAGCGCTGATGGATATCTTGAATTGGTATAATCATCTTCTCTGAAGAGAGTGACTGATTCACCAAATGGTGGACTTTTTCTTCTATTTGAGGTCAAATTGTTGGACGGCTCAATTCTGATAAATATTGTGCGCTCAGATTTATTTATATCATTTCATTTTCTGGTGCTTAAGGTAGGAGTTATATTTTCGCAGGAATTGCGAATGTACAATCCTGAATACCTTGAACGACCACATGTTGTAGTGCTAAATAAGATCGACCTTCCTGAGGTATATAACTGTACTTTTTTGGTAATCAGAACCATACCATTAGCAAATTTTTTCAGTTTGCTTGAATACTATCTGTCTGTCTTTCTATGATTATTAAGGTATATATTCTTGAGTATTTCAGGCAATTGCTAGGCTTCCATCTTTGACTGAAGAAATATTGAAAATAGGAAGTGATAAGGTACCTTCTGAACCAGAAGCAAGTTCTGAAGAGGCAGTTCTTTCATTGTCCAATGATGGTGGAAACACCAATATCCTTTCTTTGAGTACAAAAGAGAATGGAATTGAGGATTATCCACGACCACTTGCTGTTCTGGGTGTTAGTGTTCTGTAAGTTCATCTCTGTTTTATTATGTCTTTCTTCCTATATGAAACTATTTTCATTTCAGATAGCATTTGGGTTGGATTTTTGATTCAGGAATGAGAATCAAGAATGAGAATGAGAAACATGTTTGGATTGAGATTTTCTTATCATGGGAATGGCTTTGGATCATTCCCATTCCCATTCTTGAACCAAAATTTCTTATCCAAACATTGGTCATTCATGGTTGATTGTTTCACTTGATTGATTTTCCTCTTCGAGTGGAATTATTTCATTCTTAACAAGTCTAAAAAACTGAAGTAGAATGATTTTCATTGTGGAAGATTGTTATAGCTATTAGTCCATGGTAGGTCTTTGCAACCGAATTAGCACTATAACATCTTATTCATGTATGATTTTGTTAATCCTGAGTGTTGTCTTGGACTCTGCATTTGTATATGTCAATAATTGATATGTGGTGGCTACTAGATAATGAGACACATAGGAACATGCAGTAAATGAATAGGAATTGGCATGAATGGCGAGTGTCATGTAGGCATGAATGGCAAGTGTCATGTGTAGGCATGTTAATGTATTTGGAACTAGTTTTAAGCTAATCTAATACACAAGAGAATCTGTATTAAAAAGAATTAGCTGTTTTCATAAACCATTAAAAATTATGAGAGTCCAAAGTCATTATGGAGAGGATGTGGTGAGATGTTGGAACACAAAAAACTTGTGCAATTAAAATATTGAAAAGGGTTGTGGCTTAGTTGGCAAATTCAGACTGAAATTGTGGGAAGAGCTCTCAGGTTCAATTCCCAGTAAACACACCCATGGGCCATGGAAAGGGGAGAAGAGCCTTAACGGGACTAAGCCCCGAGCAAGAGTAGTCTTAGACCGTAAAACGGATGAGGATGATTTATGTATTATACCCAAAAAAACTCGAAAGTTGTGCAACACTGTGGACTGAATTCATTGTTCTCAATTTGGGTTGTAGGAGTACTTAGTTTGTGCCAGATCTCAATTTCTAGTGCTTGTAACACTGAGTTTCATTTTATGTTGTTTGTTGCAGGAAAGGCATCAACATAGATGAAATGTTGAAGGAGATAAGGGCAGGCTTAAGGAAGTGCACAGACACGAGAGGAGCACTGGAATTTAGTGTGACACGATGATATAAACTGGAGGCTTCGAGTCTTCGACTGTTGTAAATCATTACAGAGTTAAATCTGGATTGCTTCAGCAACCAACTTCTATAGACTGAAAATTTGCTTTGGCTTAAACTCACAAGCCTGAATGCCTCACTAAAGCTGCAAGTTCTCATGAGATTTGAAGCAAGAGCTAAAATTGTAAATACCATGTATTGGAATCTGTCATATTTGCCTAGTTTTGATGGTTTCTGTATATCAGCCTGAAAATGGGCCCAAAAATCTCTTCCTTGTAGGCAGTTTTTGTTTTGGAAATAAATGAAATGTTTTTCAACTGTTGGTGTCTCACCATACATTCATGCGGCAATATCTGCAGTCTGCACATGGTTTGCTACATTTACCATTTACATTTGACTGACATAGATGAAAACAAAACTACTAGTATGAGGATTTTTGGGGTGGAATTTGGAGTTTTGCATGGATTAATGGCCCTAACTTCCAAACTTTTATTAAATTGAGGAAAACCAGAAATCCAAAATGGATTGAGTATTTTGGAAAGTTCAAGAGGATGGAAAATTGAGAGAATAAAAGATTGAGGTTATATACATACATGTTATAGTTGTAATTTAATCTCATCTAAATTTTCTAAACCTAAAAAATTTCCTTCAAAGAGAAGAAAATTTATGTTTTAAGGTTTGATTTCAAAGACCCATAAAAGATTATGCTAGTAGTGGGTTGTGATTATTTTGTTTGGGCTACTAGGAAACCTATGGATAAAACTATCTCTTTCATCTTCTTTTTTTCTCCCTCTTTTCCTTTTGTTTTGGTAAGGTGAGAACTCACTTTTTATTGATTGTTGTTGGTCACAATAGTGAGTTTGATTCAAATACACTTGGCTAGGATAATTATTTTAATTTGAAATATATATATGGCACAAATATAATTTTGATTGATGTTAATCACTTAACCTGAAATATATGTGAAAAAAGAAAAAGAAAAAACTATTATCATATACAGTTAGAAGTGTTTCATTTGTACGTAAACACTTGTCATATAATCCTATAAGTAAGAAATCATACAAATATGTCGATTCAGTTGTACTGTCAAGTGTCAATAGCACGTATCAACTTACAGTTGATCTTATATGACATATCAGAATGTTTATCTGTCTGCTCTAATAAAAAAAAGAAAATAATTTCCTAAATAATACATGAGTAAAGATTATTGAATCTTATTCTTCCATTTTAACATTTTATTAATTGGTTGTGATTATTTTGTTTGGGCTATTACGAAACCTAAGGACAAAATATCTTCCCCTTTCATCTTTCTTTTCCTTTTCTTCAGGTAAGGGAAGAGCTAACATCTTGTTGATTGTTGTTGATCACAACAGTAAGTATGATTCTCATAGGCTACCACTTAAAGTACATATGGTTATGATAATTATTTTATTTCAAATATATACTGCATAAATACAATTTTAATTGATTTAATCACTTAACCTAAAATGCATATGAAAAAATAAATTATTATCATATACAATTAAAAGTGTTCCATTTGTAAGTAAACATACTAGTATGTCAATTCAATTGTACTATCAATAGTAAATACTAAATATCAACTCACAAACTTGCAGTTAACCTTAATGTTTATCTGTCTGCTCCAATAAAAAACTAAAATTCCTAACTAATACTTTAGTATTTCTGTAGTGATTCTTTTTTTTAAGGTTTTCTGTAGTGATTCTTGAATCTTATTCTCCCATTTAAGCATTTTAATAATGAGTTGTGATTATTTTGTTTTGGCCATTAGGAGGAAACCTATATTGGATAAATCATCTTCCTCCATTTTTCTTCCTCCTTTCTTTTCCATACGTTTTGGTAAGGGGATAATTCATCTTGAGTTTGATTCTCATAGGCTACGTATATATGGGCATAATAATCATTTTATTATGAAAATATATATTACAGATAATATATCTTACAAAAATTAATATAATTCTAATTGTTGTTAATCACTTAATTTGAAATATATATGAAATTTCATTATCATATACAGTTAAAAGTGTTCCATTTGTATGTAAACACTTGTCACAAAATCCTATAAGTATGGAATCCCACAAACATGTCAATTCAGTTGTACTTTCAACTATACATATCAATTCCCAAGAGAATGTTCATTAGTCTGCTCCAATAAAATAAAATAAAATAAAAATCCTACAAATATGTCAATTGAGTTGTACTTTCAACAGTAAGAACCAACTCACAGTATGACATATTAGAATGTTTATCTATCTACTCCATTGAAAAAATGAAAGTAATTTCCTTCTTACTAATCCTTTAATATTTTAGTAAAAACCCATCAATTTTATTCTTCCATGTTAATATGTTCAATAAAGAGTTGTGATTATTTTGTTTGGGCTATAAGGAAACCTATGGATAAAACATCTCCTTCTTTCATCTTTTCAACTCCCTTTCTTCCCTTTTGTTTTGGTTAAAGGAGAACTCACTTCTTGTTGATTGTTGTTGATCAAGTTTATTCCAATACTGAGTTTGATTCCCATAGACTATATCACTGAAAGTACAAATGGATATGATAATTATTTTATTTTGAAAATATATATTGCATAAATATAATCCTATTAATCACTTAACCTGATATATATGAAAAAAGAAAATCATTATCATATACAGTCAGAAGTGTTTCAGTTGTATGTAAACACTTGTCAGTGAATCCTACAAGTGTGGAATCCCACTAACATGTCAATTCAGTTGTACTTTCAACTATACATATCAATTCCCAAAGAATGTTCATTTGTCTGTTTCAATAAAAAAATGAAGAAAATGAGTTGAAGCCGCTGGAAAAAAAAAAAGAATGATCATCCTTCTAACTCCCTTTTGTTTTGATTAAAGGAGAACTCACTTCTTGTTGATTGTTGTTGATCAAGTTTATTCCAATAGTCAGTTTGATTCTCATAGACTTTCTCTGCAAGTACATATGGGCATGATAATTATTTTGTTTTGGCAAGGGGAGAACTCACTAGTTCATTGTTGTAGATCACATAAAGTTCATTCCAATAGTGAGTTTGATTCTCACAGGCAACCATGAAAGTACATGTGGGCATGATAACTATTCTATTTTGAGAATATAGATTGCAAAAATATAGTCCTGTTAACCACTTAACCTGATATATATTGAAAAAGAAAATCAATATCACATACACTCAGAAGTGTTTCAGTTGTATGTAAACACTTGTCACTGAATCCTACAAGTGTGGAATCCTACAAATATGTCATTTCAGTAGTACTTTCAACTCTCAGAAATGTTCCATATGTATGTAAACACTTGTCACTGAATCCTACAAGTATGGAATCCCACAAACATCTCAATTTAATTGTAGTTTGAACCGAAAACATATCAGTTCCCAATAGAATGTTCATTTGTCTAGTCCAATAAAACAAAAAGAAAAAAACAACTAGAAGATGAGTTGAAAACACTAGAATATCTAGGAATCTAAGTAGAACTTGATTCTTGATGAAGTCAAGTGTGAAAATGTGGAAATAGAACAATGAATATTGGAAGAGTAGTCAAAGAAAAAGAGAAAAAAAAATGGGTCCCAAAGAAACAGACGTAATGAGAGGTATGAGATTGATACAGTGAGTTCCAAGGGCTGATCAGCCCCTTCCTCCCTCACCCTCCCACACGTATCACCCAAGCAACCACCTCATCTCCACCCCTTTTCGATTTCCACGCTCTCCCTTATCTTCAACCGTTTCTCTTCCTCCATTTCCATTTCTCTCTAATTTATTGTTTCTTCTTCAATTCCTCCTTTTCTTCTCTTTCTTTTCAATAAAGCACTAAAAACAGGGCCTCATTTTTTTCACAACACTCATTATTTTATTTCCTTAAATTAATTGCTCTGATGCTCTTTGCTGCATGCCACCTGAGCTTGTGTACAAAACCAGAGAGTGAGAGACTCCAAATGATGAAGCCAAGTGTGTCCACCAGGTACCAACATGGTTCGCTCTTGACACGATCGTCTCTGGTTGTCTTGCCAAGTATCTCCTGCAAGACACGTTTCATTGCCACTCTCTTCACTCCTCCTATATAAATACCATCTCATTATCAAACCATCAAGCACCCAAAATAGCAGTAACAATTTAACCATCCTTTTCAAGATCACAAAACAAAACCATGAGTGGGAGTGGGAGTGGGACTAGCAGCTTGGGTAAGAGAAAACAAGAGCAGCCGCCGGCGGCGAGGAGAGCGGCTCAGGCGAGCTCGAGAAAGGGTTGCATGAGAGGCAAAGGAGGCCCCGAGAACGCTGCGTGCACCTACAAAGGTGTGCGACAGCGGACTTGGGGCAAATGGGTGGCCGAGATCCGCGAGCCGAACCGCGGGGCTCGGCTCTGGCTCGGCACGTTTGACACCTCCTACGACGCTGCTTTGGCCTACGACGCCGCCGCCAGGAAGCTTTACGGCGCCGAGGCCAAGCTCAATCTGCCTCACCACAACAATAACAACAACTACTCCAACGGCAACGCCGCTCCTTATCATTACGGTTCCGCCGTCAACGCTGACGGCGCCGCCATGACGAACCAGATCACGATGCCAATGCCGAGCCAGACGCATGCGGGGGTGTACGGGACCACCACCACGCCCGTGGCGATACCGGTACACGACGTCGGGACGGCTGCTCCGACTCAGTTATTGTACTGCAATAGCGGCGACAGCAGCTCGTCGGTTAACAACTATCCGGCGCCAGGTGAGTCTTCTTCCTCGTACTCGTACTCATCAGCTATGATCAACAACACAAACACGAACACGGATTTGGGAGTGGTCGAGGCCGGAAATATGATGTGGGACAACATGAACACCACGTATCCTCCGGTTTACGACGACTCCATGTGGACGGAGGCAGCTATTTCCATTGACTTTCCGATGGAGGAGACCGGAATCTTTGCAGGAACCATGCTAGATGGTAACAGCTGGGAGGCACCGTGGTGCATGTAAACGAGGAGACGTAGACAAGTGGAGACAAGTTGAAGTAGTAGTAATAAATATTAGGGTTCAAATATAAATATGTATGAGGTCATGTTGTTTGGTACGATCTATCTATGTTGGTGGCTATATATATATATATTGTGTATGTATATGTAGAGCACTTTTGTGTTGCAGTCACACGACAATGTTGTGCCGCAAATATTTAAGCTTGTTGTGTTGTGGCTTTTTATGTATCAGTCGTGCGGTTATATAATATATATGTATGTAAACTATATTATAGTAAGGAATAAAAATTATATTTCTAATGGCGTGTGGTGTGTCATGGTGTTGTCTTCTCTAACATGGTACGGAAATTACATTCAAACAAACATATATAAATATGAGTGAAATATAAATCACAAGACTACTCAAGAAAAGAAGGAGATGGAGGCTTCATATGATGAATGAGTTAAATTGACTTACATTTGATGTGAATTAATTGTTTCAAGCTGATTTGTTGACTTGTATTAAGTTAATCAGATTATTGATTAGACACTTAATATAATTTCAAAAAGAGGTTAAACTATTTAATTAAATTCCAAATAAATAATTTGTAAGTTTTTTTTTTCTTTTGTGTGTGCAAGGAATAAGCTTGGTTTCTTTTAATTTTCTGTACATTTCATCATTAGTTAACATTTGACAAATTTCTAACATCTATAAATAGAAATGTAGATAGTAACAATATTTTGGAAAGAAAGGGAGTAGGTTACATCTATAAAAAGAAAGGTAGTTGTGTAATCACATCTATTTGCCTAAGTTGGTATCCATTTGAGAGAGAAAAAAATATGTTAACATGAGGTCTAGGTTCAGATCCAAGAATTTGTTAATCCAAGTAAGATATACAGTACATACTAAATGAAAGGTTTTTATTTTTATTTTTTCTATAACTAAACCTTTATCTCCTCTTAGCAATATTCCTTTGTTTTTTTTATTTTTATGGAGAAATGGCCTCTCTTAGTCAAAAATCAGGAATGCAAATTAATTTTGGAAAATAGAAATGTCATTTCATGAGGCTTAAATGGGCAGAGTTTTTTTAATAGTAACAACGCAATCGTTCACTGGATCTGAATGGTTATTCAGTTTATCTAAACGGATCTTTAATTTGCGTCTTTTGCATCACCATTTAAACCGTCGTGCGCCTTAGATGCTCAGTTCTATTTCTTATATGTGCTTTAGAAGCAGATATAACAAAAGAAATTTACTTTTATTCCATTAAAGTGCAGAACACAAATGCTAAGCTTCTAATATTGGAAGTGGCAACTATGACATTACAAAAATTAGTGTTCATCATGATGCTATGGTTTTAACCTTCTGCATGAAGAAATGAATTATGAGATAGAGATATTGATATGTTTAGTTGATATATAGTGAGACCAAAGAGACAAATGATCAATTCTAACATAACCGCTTCTTCTTCCACCAGTGCTATGGTCTGTAACATTCAATATCAAAACCACAAAGCAGCAACACAAGGACAATTGATCATCGTTTTATTTTTGGTATGGGTGATATAAAGATAATGGGATTTACATACAACATAAATAATGCAAAACTGCATGCGAAGTAGACCATAAAATACATACAAATTGACTAATTCTCTCGCTAATCACACTGCAGCTACATATAATTCTTTCTCTTCTTCGGAGTTCCAGTATCTGTTATGCAGCCAAAGAGAATCAGCTTCTACTGCATACCCCTCTTGATTGCGATTCCAACCAAAATAAGCATGACTTCTGTTCTTTATCTCTAAAATTCCATGGCCAAAGCTAGCTTCACGAAAAACTGAGTAGCTGGGTTGTGGGTGTGTCATGCTGCACAACTCAAAAACAAGTTAGCAAAGATATTTTACAGGATTTACACCAATAGAGCAGCTAAGCAATACTAGCAACAATGACAATTAATTAAGGAGATGTTAATCATATATAACAAAGACCAATCTTGGAACCAACCCACATACTTTTTTGCCAGTCCCTCACAATTTCCTCCATCTCCAACAGTTATGTAAACTGGGGCAGATTTGTCACCTGTGGGGGTGCACAGCCCATTGGTGATATTGTATGCAATATTGGATACACGCTCCTGTCATGCAAAATATTTGGGAGTTAACATAAAATCATAATACTATTTTCATTTTCTCCATCAAAATAAAGCACTAACTGATCAAGAAGCTAAAATTTTATCTAATATAACAAGGGGCAAAGCTAACCACATGGTATTTTAGCATTGAGGTATAATCTATAAAAGTACTACTCAGTGACCAAGAGGTCGTGGGATTTAATAAGTATCTTCAAACACCATTAAGTTCATCTGTAAAGCTCAAGGTACTTAGCGACCCTAGTATATTATGCCTATGTATCTCAACAAGTTTTGTTTGATTACTGAACAGCACAAAACAGGGGATAGATGAAAAGAAGATAACACAACAAACAACATAAACTGAGACAGGTTTTGAAATAGCCAGAATAAAAGAAACTGAAGCTTTGCAGAGATATGGCCGAAACTATGCACTTACAGATCGTTCATAGGCATGAACATGACCTGCAAAAACAACATCAACTTTGTACTCCACAAACCATGCCTCGTACATGACTCTCATGGTTTCTCCTTCCATATAGTGATTCACATAACTATTATACCAAGGAGAATGCATAAGAACAATAAGCCACGGTGTCTCTGTCCTGTTCACCTTGGGTAGCTCAAGTTCTAGCCACTTGTACTGAGGCGTGTATTTCCCTGCCCATAAAAAAACACATAGTAAGATACTTCCATTTACATTAGTTAGTTTCAACTATACAAGCATTTCCAATACATTTCTTCAGCATTTCAGTAAGATGTTTTTGCCATAATTAGCTTGATATGGACATGTCAGTATCAACAATATGAACTACTATGATTCCTCGTGTTTGGTTTACAAACCACTTAATAAATAAAACTACTTGTGATATTAAGGATTCCTTACCATAAGACGAGTAACATGACAAAACAATGATATAAGCTGAAGCCCTCTTGATGGAGTACCAAAGAGGAGATGTACTATCTGATGCTTTATATGGTACATAGTAACGGTGTGTAAAAGGCTTAAATGGTTTATCCTCACCCTGCAACAGAATACCATAGGTCAACTCAAAAGTCACAGTATTTAACTAAATGGCATTTTGGTAAGATTTGGAGTATTGTGTTCAACTTGTAGCTCTCTGAGCATCCTTTTTTCTCAAAATAACTATAGCATGCAAACTATAAGAGGTCAGATTAGATGGTTACATATTGAGGAGCAAAATCAATTTCATGATTCCCTGCCGTCCAAATCCAAGGCTGATAAGCAACACTTCTCTCAGTGAATCTTCCCCATGTATCCCACCTGACGTTGTCATGAAATGGATAATCATCTGCATAGGAGAGATCCCCCACAAACAGCAACGCCTGTCCTTTTGCTGGGCTTGACTCATAATGGGTAAGCGTTCTGTTCGAATCATATGTCTGTCCAAGATCCCCTGCTTCCAATGCTTCACATAGTTAGATCAAGATACCGCGTCGTGAATTCAGAAATATATCTCTAGAGATATCATCAATGTACCTCTGTAACTTTATCTGAATAGATATTTTCGAAAACAAAAGTTTTATGTATCAGGCTAAAAACTTAACATTGCAACTAGTGCACTCACTGGATTACTAGGAAAAGGGGGGTGTTTCTGTTTTCATTATACTAGTTAAAAAGAAAACAAATTAAATTTGGAAATGCAAAGAGAGTGGACAAGGAGTTCCAAATGAAATGGCCTCTTACATTGTGAAAATGCAAAATGAAATATATCCAAAGTACCTATGATGCCAAATGTGTATGCAACATCAGGACCAGGTTGAGGAGGGGTGGTAAACCAAAACTGTCTTGTTGTATTACCAACCCCGACTTCGTAGTAATACTTGGTGTCAAACTGTAGAATTAACAAAATACAGGATCTTATTATTATCATCAGTTTCCACTTGATTAAAATTGGTGATGATAATGCATCATTGTACACACAGACAATAAATAGCATTCAATCAAGTTCATACCTCCAAATCGCTGATGGTGCAGTGATGGATATAACCAGAAGTGTAATTGAAGTATGTGTAGGTAACAACAATTCCATCAGCACTATATTTGTATGTGCTATTTTCAGCCCAATAAAGCACTGTATTAGAACCTGGCTCATCCTGAGTAACCCAAGAGACAATTACACCTTTCCCCACATGATCTCCTTGAGTGATGTGCACCTTCCACCATAACACTCAAAGTTTAGCAAATGAGCAACACCTCACCTCACACAAATACAATAGGAAAGTGCAAGCAAATGGAAATATATAAGTTGAAAAACAGCTATAGATTGCAAAAACCACAATGGGATGCAATCATGCAAATAGTAATTAAGTGAAGTGAAGACAGACCTGCTGAGGAGCATTATATCCAGGAGGCACCCGAAACACATCACTGTAGAGTGGCATGTCAAGTGACAAGTTAGTTGATCGAACATAACTGCTTGTTGTTCCACAGCTGCAAAATCTCGCAACACTCAACAAACAAACCAAGAGCAAAACAACCAAATTAGCACCATCCAACCTCGTTTCCATCTCCAATTTTTCAAAAGAAGAAAACACTCTCACACAGGAATTTATACAAACAGTTGGTGTGCGGAATATTCGTGCGCTTATACGAATTTTATAGATACTGTTTCAATGATGATGGGAGGAGAATGTGAATTGTGTAACTGATCATTGTGAATTTGAAGAGATATGATTGCAGAAACCTGTAATTGTCGCAAAGATAAAGATCAGCAGCTTGTCTTGTCTTTACCTGTCGCAATTTAGTTGTTCGAAATGGATAGCCAACTGTCGTTCAAAGGGGCTAAACGCTTGACGTTTGGTCATGCAATTATAAATTATTTATGGAATATTCAATTTTCTAGAACGAATATTTGAATTTTGATGGTGGCAGAGGTAGACATGATTGAGTTACAAAGCCAAGCATGAATGATTGGATCGGAAATTCGCTTCCAAGTTGGAATCAGGTGGGCTGTGTTGAATAATGGGCTTTAAATAAACATTGGCCCAAACTAAATTTTCTGGGGGTGTCTTTAAATTTTACACTCACCCAAGACTACAGTAATGATATTGTAAACTCAATACAAATCAATAGTAAAGCTACATAGTTTACCCATTAACTTAATTCTGATAAACACTAAAACTACGAAATTTTGAATCAAGCTGCAATTCTTATATCAGTCTATTGATGTTCATTTGATTCTTAACATAACTGATAATTTTACTAAAACTAAACTAAACTAAAAGCTAAAAACAATTTAACACAATTTTTAAACATATCACTCCACTCACAAACTCAAAATATATTCGAACTCGAACTTCACAAAGAACACAACACATTCAAGGTTAGTAGTATATCTGCTCTACCTGAATTTCAATTATTTTCATAATTAGTAGATATAGTTTTCTATATTAAAAAAATATCCTCCTTCCTAAATGCCCAAAATTAATATAGATACCATTCCTGTACCAATTGCTTCATTGTATAAATCAATATTTATATACTATATATTTTGTAGGAAAAAGAAACTCTTGTTTAACCGATAAAATAATGGAGGAGGATTCACACATGTATTCTATTTGCATGTATTTTCACATGTATTTAGTATAACTAATGAAAATGTTTAGTGTAGATAATGGATATGT